>JZKD02S2196972.1:20249-40340 GCA_000966675.3 Picea glauca
ACTTCCACTTATACAAGCACCAACTTGTTTGAGAGCACCAACTCTCTGGTTTCTCTAGCACCCACTAGAAGGAAGCACCAACTCCCTGAGTGTTCCAGCACCAACTAGATGGAAGCACCAACTTCCAATCACATAGGCACCAACCTGTATAATAGAGAACAACAGTTCTCCCTTGCACCACCCTGCCACCCTGGATTTTCTGGCTGCAACCAGATGGAAGCTACAACTCCCTATGTTCAAGCACCCACTTAAACCTCTGAGAACACCAGTCCTCCCTAGCACCTCCCTACCACCCTGATTATAAATATTTTCTACTGAAACTTATTACAGTGATTCAATAGTTGTCATTGGCTTACCAGGCTTATCATTGTTATGCTATGTTGCTCTGCTCTCCTGTATCAGTGTCTCTCTGCCTGCATCTTCTTGCGCTTTCTGATCTTCTTCTTTTCTCTACAAGTGCACCTCATCCTTCTTTTACTGTCTCAGCTATGCATCTCTATTCTTTGCTTCTACTACGCTTTATGCTCTGCATCTTATATTGATTCTATGAATTACACCTCTTCTGTGTATTTTAGCTCCTGCCCACAGTATGTTATTTCTTCTCTGTTCTGTGTATTTATACTATCAGTGCACCTTCTTCGTCCTCCATGCACAGTGCCTCTGCATGCTCTTCACTGTGCCACGTTTCTGCTCATCGATTTGTTCACTGCCACTCCACTTTTGCTCTGCTTCGCTCGCTCAAGCCTCAAAAATAAAAAAACTACATCTCGCTTCTGTCTATGCCTCATCTATTACTCATCTCTGAGTTTTATCTCACATTGCACATATTGTTGGTCTCACACTGCGCATACTGTAATTTTCCCTTTCTTACAGTTCATCTCATTTTTCATTCAGAACAGCCAACCCGCCACAGTCATTGTGTTTCCATTTTATCCTTTACCACTTATTCAGTTACACCTTGAATCTCCAAGAAAATGCATCAGCAACTGAATTGCCAACCGTCCAAGAATCATGATTCAGTTCTGCTAATTGAATTGTAACTGATCGATTACCTGTGAGGTGAAACAGTAACCCTTCGATCAAGCTTCCAATTAACCAGAACCATTGGATTAAATCTGCAAGATTTCGTGTTTATCTCATATGTCCACTCGCTGTGACCGAGCGCTAAACAGAATTTGAATTTCGTGATTTCGCATTTTGGCATTCCTGTGATGAAGGGTCTCGATACTCCACATCGCGATCGTCGAAACTCTAAGATGGAGCTTAGCACCGCTAGCTTCTTCCCCTCACGTGACCACCGGCAGTGACCATAGGCTGCGCCAAAAGGTGCTTCATATTTCACGAACTTATGAACTTCATCGAGCCTGATCAATGATCGAGATCTCCAATGATCCGACAGTCCATATCTCATCTCAATCTTGCATATCGTGATTCCTGTGATGAAGGGTCTCGATAGTCCAAGTCACGATCGTCGAAACTTCGAGATGGAGCTTAACACTACTAGCTTCTTCCCTTCATGTGACCACCGGCAGTGACCACAGGCTGCGCCAAAAGGTGCTTCGTATTTCATGAAATTATGAACTTAATCGATCCTTATCAACGGTTGAGATCTCCAATGATCCGACGGTCCAGATCTCATCGCGATCTCGCATATCACGATTCCTGTGATGAAGGGTTTCGATGCTCCAAGTCGCGATCGTCGAAACTCCGAGATGGAGCTTGGCATCTCTAGCTCTGCTCTCCAGCTCTCGACAATGTGACCACAAGATATGACCACTCGCCAATCAAACGAGCACTTCGCTCCTTTGACTTTCCAGTCATTGAAACGATGATCTTTCGCCATGTGTCCTATGGAACCAATGGGCCAAATATTATCGTGATTTCACCACATGTCCTTCTTGAATCGATGGTCCAGATTTCTCCTCGATCCGACGGCTTAGATCATTTCGCCATTTCGCATATCGTGAGTTGGAAGGTTAGATAACTTCCTTCCTTTGACCTTTTAGTTAGTGAAATGATGATCTGTGACCACATGTCCTGCCCGGAGATGGATGGTCCTCCTTCTTTCGGGATTTTGTAAGCCCACTTCACCTTGCACTTTAAAGAACGTCCAGGTTCTCCTAGATCCAACGACGGTCAGACCCCGTGCTCATATCTAACGCCCGAGATATGTCCTCCACCTGTGCGCTCGACCTATCTGAATTCAGATCTGACGGTGATCAGGAATTCTCAATGGGATCCAATGATCACTGTCGCTTCTCCTCCCGAGCTTACACATCCTCCTGACTTGGAATAATTTCTAAGTGTCAAAGGCCTCGACCTTTGATCCATCTAAGATCCTGAGTACGCTATCTCTCTTAAGATTTGGCAATGAGATAACCTCATCCCTGGTGCACACCTACGCACTGTGTGCGACTCTGCGCTAATCCTCCTGAGCTTACGTTGTTCCTTTTTTTCCATTGCTGCACACTCTGCCTGTAAACATGCCAACAAATACCCCAATGGATAAAATTGCTTCCTTATCCCTGATTTAAATTCCGACCATGAGGAAAAAATATTACCACACTTACTTATGTCCTGAAGCTTTCTCTCCCACCATATGAGAGCAATGCCTTCCAACTGAAGAGAAGTCATTTGTACTTTAACCTCCTCTTCATCAATATGTTGAACACATAAATATACTTCAACCTGTCGGATCCAATTATCCAGCTTTTCAGGATTAACATCTCCATTAAACATAGGTAAAGAAAATTTTACATCAAGCTTTGATAATGGTTTCTTAAAAGAGGCTTTATGGCTAGAATGATGAGAATGATGAGAATGCTCAGAGGAAGAAGAACTAGAACTTGAAGGTGAATATGGAGGCTCAAGAGGATCTCCTCCAGCCTCTTGGTTTACTGAAGCATCATCATCAACATGTGCTTCATTTTTCTTCCCTTTCTTCTTCATCCTCTTCTTGTAATCTCCATACACTCATTCGACCATTTATGACATGCAATAAAAGACCATATGAAAGTTTTTCTCTTGTTCATCACGCTTGTCTTCTTCTGTCATTTTCTTCCTTCAGGATGCACGACCAAATTCAGGATTGAAAGTATTTAGAGTTCATTCACCCTGTTTATGCCTGGCCCTAGTAAGCATTCACACTCAACAATTCAAGTCAAAGACGATTGCTCTGATACCAACATGATCTAGGATCTTTACATCGAGTGACTTATAAATAATTGCATTAAATGAGCATAATTAAAGTGCACCATTAAAGAAGGAAAAGCTAAATAATGAAGAGACATAAGCATCAAATCTGAACAAAAAAAATTGATAACGGAGTTCATCCCTGGTGGACTACATCTCTGGGTCCTTCTCTCAAATGGGTAGGATTTTTCATTAACTCAGCAAAAGAATTTGGAAAAATACATAAGTATACCTCATTCTAAAATCAAGTTGTGGAAATAATGCTCAGATCAGAAAACAGACAACACCACTGAATTCATGGCATCAAATTACCCAAAAATGATTGTCTCCAGGCCTTAATATGACTCTGGCACTCCCAGCCCCAAGAAGAAATTTGGCTCAGTTTTTGTGGCCGCTGCAACCTGCAATTAATGATTGTACTACCTAGAACTGCATTCCCACGTTGTACCACACGCACGCCTCCTCCCAGGGCTCGACGGACTGAACTCTTAAGTAAAATCTGCGACGTTCAATACAATGTAGGGGTCGTTGGCCTGTTGGTTATGGCGTGAGTATTAAGGCCTAGTGTGGGGAGGAGATAACGAGGTCAAACCCAAGGGCCTCCCCCTTTTGGTTATATAGTTGAAACAATATATTGTATATGTAATGTGTTCCACCAATTTTGGCGGTGGCTCTATCCAAGGTGCTAATAGTTAGGACGTGGTCAGATTGTGTGTGGTTCGCCAGATTTGGCAGACCCGCCAATCCATAATTTTTTTCAAAAATCGGATACTGGTTGACATTGGGATTTTTCCCCCTACCACGTGGTACCCCCTGATTGAGCTACATGGAAACCTCTCATTCGACCACACCATCCACTGCCATGTCAGTCTATCATGTCAGCACCACATCATCGTACGGACGCCATGTCATTGTATGGACGACCAACTTGTCATGCCACATCACTTGTACAAACTGTACATACTTCCACGTTGCACAATCTTATTGGTCCATAGGTTGGTCTGGAAATGCTAAAATTGGGTGACACATAGCAGCCTCTGGTGCTGCCACGTCACCATGTTTACATCATGTTGACATTAGCATGACACATGTCACCTTCTGCTCCTGCCATGTGTATTGTATGGATGTTTATGTCATCCATACAGATGCTGACATCAATAGTATGGTTGTTGACTCATCCCCCTGCTGATTGGGCTAGGTTGACCAAACTTTGATCGCAAATATCTTTCAATCCGTAACTCCGTTTGACGAGTCATTTGCGTCGTTAGAAAGATTGAGACACGCTCTTCGTGATAATGTCATTTTTACTGAGTTTTGGGAACTTTTAATTTTTTCCATTTCTCTGTCTATTAAGGCCATTCTGCGTGTCTTGAATTGCCTCTGTGAGTTCTAAGTTGTTCTTAGCCTTCTCTATATCCTTTTTGGATCACATAGTGTATCTTGTCACTGTAGAAGGAGGGTAACCCACTCATGAATATTTGGATTTTGACTTTCCCATCCTAGATGAAGCCCATATACTTTAGAAACTCAAAGAATCACTTCTCATATGTGTCCATTTCCATGCTTCCCAGCTTGATTCCAAAGAACTATTTCATCTTCCTTTCATATTAATGTTCTAACAAATATTTCTCTTACAAATATCCTTTGAACTGCCTCCATGATACCTTCTTCTCATCAAGGTGCTTGGATTTCTTAAGTTAATCCCACAACATAATTTCATTTCCTTATAGGTGGTAGGTTTCAATTATTGTTTCTAGCATTGAGGGGTAATCATGTAGCTAGAAATATTTCTTTTTTTCCAATAGCCATGCCTCAACATATTTTTCAATAACTCAAATGGGTGAACTCTGCTACATCAAATTATAAACACAGGGATCACAAATTGATGAAGTGCATGCAAAATATATGCATGCATTAGCTTTAAATCTATCGCTAAATGACTACTTATGCAAAAGGAAAGTAAAGTGTTCATTGGTTCTACTGTAGAAACAAAGTTTTGCTTAGCTACAGAAACAACAAAGTATTGCTTAATAATGTGAAAACAGAGCTGAAGGAACACAAATATAATTCTAATGTCTAAGGACACCAATCTACTGGACTGCTACAATTTTATTTCAAGCATCAATCAATAGAAGTTATTGTAACCATAGAATTCATTTATTCAATTGAGAGTTGCCACATTAGTTATCCTTGTGTAAACAATAATGAATAAAGTTGCAGAAAGGAAATGACAGAATTCAAAACTTACACAAATGCATAAATGAAAACACAATACCAATACTGATAAAACAAATGAAATAGTGTGCTCCTCCTTAGGGGTCCCTACAGGCTCGGAAGACACTATTTGGCGAAATCGTATAAACTAAACTCTTTGCAAACATAGAATTAATAACTCGTGGACACGAACAGTAACCAAAAGATTATATTAATCAACAAACAAGATTACAAAAATTCAATTACAATGTGTAATGATGATAGTTTTCCTTCTGAGGATAAAATCACTCATATTTATACAATAGAAACATAATCAATCAGATCCAAATTATACGGATCTCAAACCCGACTGCCACTATAATTCTCAGAAATATCAGTTTAAATAATCAACCATATCCCCGAGATACTTCACATTTTTAGGAAACTGTACATGAGGAACCCAAATGGTCACATCCTACACAAAACCCATGTGGCTAATTTTCAATATTCACCTTCATCTGCTCGCAATTGAGCACACAAAACATTCTCTCTATTCTAGCACAAATTTTCATAAATTGTTTGCAACAAATTACATATCGGATCATAATATTTAGTGGATGTATAAATTTATCTTAATCATCCATGTATTAGATAAATTCACGATAGAATGCATGAATTGCTCTTATACAAACTCTTGATTTATTGTACTCTATTTTTTTGTTGTTCGCTCATGCATTCTTCCATGTGTATGTGTTGACCAATGAGTTTGACTTCACTTCTAGTCCAAGATGGAATATTTGTAGGCCAAGCTGACTGGTGGATGAGTTTTGTGGATCCTTTTGATGTTTCACATATGTTGTGGTTCAATTCAAGGCCGATCACATACATGTGGATGAACAAATACATTACAGAAACCTGTCTAAGTAAATAGGATACAAAACTATAATATGAGTTGCTACAAAATCAAGAGATTTCGTAGATACTCATTATAATAATGGTTAATTAAATCATTATGCATTAAGAAGAGTGGAATTAAATATAAGAATGTAAAAATTACCTTTAACCTTGTTCAATGCATAATTTATGTAGCTAATTATGTTTATGTGGTAAAAAGGACTGAAATGGAATATAAACGAGGCATAGATATAGGTTTTGAATGGGAATATAAGATAGAATTGTGAAAAAATGAGTCCATTTCAAGGAATCAACATCTCCTCCACACAAAAGATTTTGTATGTCCTCATGCAAACCAAATGACTCTACTCCCTTCAACAAAATTTCAAAAATGTTGTCCCCTTCCTCCTTAAGTTTTGTCTGAGGCATTGTGTTATAATCTAGGGAAAAGTAGGGGAGTGTTACCAGTAGTTCAATACATAAGCAAGCATAGATTCATATGCATATAGACAAAGACATACAAAAAGTAGTGGAAGCCCAAAGAACAACACTTTATTATATGATATGTCAATACAACACAGTAGATACAATCTTTCTCATAAAGCTTGTCTATTTATACCTATATGTTAAGATACCAGGTAATTGTAACTACTTAACTTCCTGGTTCGGTCGGTTAATAGAGACTTCGACCGAATTATAATTATGACTTTGACAGTCGATTGAATATCTCTTATTTAATTGTTGGTTCTAGTCGACAAAGTCGGCTGGCCCTTACAACATCTCCCCCCACCTCAATTTCTTGTTCATCTCGAGCAGGAAGGGAGTAAAACAGAATCTGTGTTTACATTGATTGTTTACAAAGTGTAGAAGAAGAGAGAAAAAGAGAAGAGAAGTATAGAAAACATCTTCAGGTACTTGGAAATATTAAGGTGTCGCATCTGACTGGTCTGTTGTGTGTGGAATTTCATCATTGGTCAATTCGATTGCGTCGTTAGATCTGTATTGTGTCTTGAATCTGAAGGCATTCTAAAGGATATTGGGAGCTATCTACTCCATGTTTTGGGTGAATTTAGTACACGATGCATTGATTGAATGTTGTGCTTATAGGCTTAGTATATTCATTTAGGCCAACAAGTTGAATTTTTCTGTTATCTATGTTAGTTGTATTACAGTTGACTCTAGATTGATCAGTTGCTCTACCTCTTGGATCTTGTCTCCATTCTGAGCGAGACACCTGATTAAGCTGTCAGTTTCTAGTTGTGCTTTGTGCCCTTTATTCTGCCATTCCAGTTCTTGTTTTGCAAGTTGTGCCACTATTGCCTTTTCTTTTTCTAGTTGAGTTGTGAGGGATTCTTTGATTTTGGCATCGATGGTCATATTCCTTATATTTTCTATGCTTCTGACTATTGTTTTTTCTATCCTGCACTTACTGAATGCAGACGCAAAATGGGTCTGTCGGTCACTTACCACCGAGTCTATCACTGTGTCTTGCTTGGAAATTTTTTCCACATTTTGTCTAAAACATTTAAGGTTGTTGTATTCTGTCACCATGGTCGTGGATGTCTACTCGTGGATTTTTTGAATCTCAGTTTATGCTATGCTGAATTGTTGTTGTGCATCTTCCTTATCCTTTTGGAGAAGTGTGACTTGATGTTGGATTTATGTATTAGATTTAATCATCATTTCAATCAAGTATTTAAACCCTTCCAAAGAGTTCTCTACTTCCATCCTTTGTTATGTTCTTAAGTACTTTCTAACCGCTTCTTTGCATTCCTGCAACATTTTTATTTGATATTCTTTTAGTTTTAACACTCGAATTCCTTCTTTGATGATTTTTTCCATATCTTTGTTGATTCTCTTTAGATTACTTGATGTAATTCGAAGAGATGTCGGTCTAATATTGTGGTCGGGTCGAGAGTAGTTTCGGTAGTTGAGCCTAACAGGTTGTTTGGTCGGGTCGTTTTAAGGGTGATTTTCGACGATTTATTTTTCTTATTTTTCCCTGAAGTCCTTGTCAACCATCTGTATTTATCCTGTATTTTTTATGTATGTTGTGAAGAGGGGTTATGCTACTAGAAATTTTCAGCATTTAATATTCCTCTTTTCGTGTTTCTTATGTTCCTTTCTGTAATGGAGGTTGTTGGTCATGAGTAGACCCTTGTTTTGTATCTTAATATTGTCTTTTTGTGGGATAACATGATGGTTTTCTAGAAGGGCTTCCTCCATGTGTTTATATTCTATATTTTCTTGTTGATTTTCTAGTTGTGTTGATATATTTGTCATTATGTCGATCGACCCTGATTTATGAATATCAACATCACGGATGTCAACTTCCTAGTTCTCTCCTTCTTGCATATTGACTGCTTGTTGGACGACCTGATTCTCTTCATCTTCGAATGGATGGATCGATTGCTTTTGTATTTGGTCAATTGAATCCTATTGTTGTATTGAATCGATCGATTGCATCAACTGGACTAGTACTTCTTTGACCGATGGTTGTTGATTTAAGTGGTCGATCTCAATATCCTCATCGATTGACTCAGATGGTTGGTCAGACTCTGTTGCTTCTAACGAATCAACAATTATGAGTTGTCTCTTATTTTTCTTTGTTGGTCGTTCTTACACTACGGCTACTATCTCGGTTAGAGGAAAATATGTTTTTAAATAGATTGTTGCTTTAGTCGTTCTTTTATTTATTAGTATTAATCTTGGCCTGAGTTCCCATTTTGCGTGGTTGGTTGTGACCTATGTTGGGGTAACAATAGTGGTTCATGCCTCAAGGGTCTTCTACTTATTGTCTCCTCTTATTTCAATCTGTTTGATTGTAATTTTAATTTTCTTAACCTACTGCTTGTGTATCTTATCTTTTTCCATATATTCTTTCATCTGAGGTCTAACCGGTGAACTGTAGATCTTCTTCATCGTAGAAATCTCTTGTCAAGTCTGCCTCTTTGTTTTCTTTATCTTCTCAGTGATATTTCTTGTAATGTTGGTCATTTTTTCTTGGATAAAAGGGTCATTGAAGTCAATACCTCCATTTGACTAAAAAGTTTCCATCAAAATTTCTTCTATGTTGATGTCTAATTCTTCGACTCCAACAACCTTTTTACCCTTGTCCTTTCTCATTGGATTCTTTCTTTTTCTGGGTGATGGATTTGCGAGGATGACTTCCATGTCTTCTAAGCATTCGAAAAAGGGGATTGCATAAAGCTATGCTTCTCTTTCCCCATCCTTCTCTCCATTAGTAAGAGGAAGAATCAAGGGAAATCCTACTTGGTTAGCTTCAGGGGGAATTTCTAAATCTTGGCCTATATGTCTCTCTAGATCTATGAATATTTATTTTGTTGTCAGTTGATACTGAATTTCCTCTGGTTCTTGGGATGACTCAACTCTGCACAAAATCTTGGTACATTCGATTCCCAGTTGAATGTGGCAAGGAGTCAGCAAGGCCCCTCATACTGGTTACTCGACCCGCCACCTATGTGAGTTGTATTTCAAGTTTTTGACCCATAGTTGAAACATTTCTTGGGGTGTCATCGACCCAGAAGTACCTGCTTGTTATGTTGAAAATATTATATACTTTTCCATCGTTGGGGATTTCTTGATTGTAAATGCAAGCTCTCTTACTAGAATGCACTTCTCCATTGCTATATAGATTAATAAAGAGGGGAACTTAATAGCCTTACCAAATTATTGGCACTCTTTGAAGTTAGTCCAAATGATATCATCCAGGTACTCTAACCAATTGAAAATTTCCTCTTTCTAGAAGACTTGTCCAATTGATTTGATCATCGTCATCTTGACGTCTGATGCCCAACTGACTGGTGTGAAGAATAGAGATACAATTATGGAATTCCACCTTGCTCTTAGATTATTTATTTTGTTGATGAGTAGTCCCTTTGGAATTTTTTGTTGTTGTCGACCCAGTTAAAAACTACATCCAATCATTAGAATTTGATGTGTTCGACACCGTGACCCTTGTCTTTGGAATACCGGTAATTCGGTGAATAATACCACATGTTATTTCTATGGGTTGGTTGAGCCAAATGTATCCTTGATGAAAGTGGATGACAATAAACTTCACTACTTCTTCCTTCTATCGTCCTAATTCGACGACCTGCGGTGCCCCAAAAATGTGTCTGATCCTCGATTTTGCCAGGAATTAAGTTTCAGGCTTCCAACAACCATTCTCCATTCTCCATTCTATAAAATTTGTTCATTGCTTTCTTCACTACATCTCCTCTATTCGCGAATTTCATATTTTATGCATCTGTATTTGCAATGGGGTCATTGCTTTCCTATCAAATCTTTGTCTTGGTTTTGACCCTTCTGTTACCTCCAAGACTTGACCTCTCATTCTTGGAATTTCTATGTCCATATTGGTGGTATTGAGAAAGTTGGGAGAGGTTGCAAATTCTCTTATTTATGTAGTCGGCTCTATACTCGGTTGCGAGGGAGACAATAAAAGTAAGGAAAAATTGTATGTGTTTTCTAAATTTATAGACGGTAAATGAAAATTTGGATTAAATGCATCCAATTTTTCCTTGTATTCATTTGCTTTTGTCATAATTAGTGGAGGTATGATCAAATCGTATGAGTGGACATCTAGGTTATTTCTTAGTTGGAATTCTTGTGGGTCGTGTCGATCATTAATTGAAGCATTCTGCAATTGGTTATCGTACATGTCGAGGAAACTGTCAGTTATAGTGGTGTTTGCACAATGGTCGTATCTGCCGCATCATTCATTAATGTTTGTGTCCTTCTCATTGAACCTTTCCTACTGCAACTTAATTGCACCACCTTCTCTAGAGTTTCTTTTTTCATGGTCGGTGTTTTCTTGTGTGCAATCGAATATGTCTCCTCTATTGATCTGTGGTCGGTGTTTTCTTGTGTGCAATCGAATATGTCTCCTCTATTGATCTGTGGTCAGTATATGGATCGACCAACTATTTCTCTTGAGTTGTCGAGTCTGTTATTATAGGATGTACTTAATCGATGTTTGTGATATTTAGTTCACTCCTTTGTTTTTTTTTTACTTCGTTGCACTTGTATGATAACCACACTCACTTGAACCATGCTCACTTGACTCTTGTTTTCTTAATTGGGATCTGTCTCGATCGCTTGACTATATTTTCAGAACAATTTTTCTTAAGTCAAGAGATGGAGTGGTGTGTCGATCATGTCTTCTTCTTATTAGTCTATGTCTCAAGCAAGGGCTTCTTTCTCTCTCCATTATGTTTTTTGTTTCTTTTCTTTGAGGCTTTGAAAGTTCTTTAATGCTCATCTTTTTTTCCTAGTGTTTTCTAATATCTGCATTTATATACCTAAATTTTCTAACTTACTTTGGTTTATTATTACAAGTAGGATTTATTTCCTTAAGGATGTGATTAGTCTATATTTTTCCAACTTCGACCAGACTGTTAGGTTTGCCTTTCCAACTCTGGTCGGTCCCTGTTGGCATTTTTCCTGATAATTTTTCCAATAAGGTCTCTCCTCTTCTATGTATAATACTTTTTTAAATGGGCTCCATTAATTAATTTCTTGAATGGATTCCATAATAAGGTTCGAAGTTGAACTGCTTTAGTTGGTCGAATGTCTTAGACAACATAAAGTCCAAGCCATGTTGTCTCTAGTTTTCTCTATTTTCCTTTTATTCGACTGTCATATAGCAAGACCAGATATCCACTTTTGATGTCCTTTTTCTTTATATGACAGTCATTCCATTATTTATGTTGTTGTTTTTTCACTTCATGATGGTGTATTTCAATTAATCTTCCTTCTTCTAGCTTATTTAATTGGTACAGTTGATTTTTCATGCTCCTTCCTTAGTCGAATTTAGCCACAACTACTACCCTATCGGAATTGGACCAAAAGTGTAAAGGAATAATGGATTCTTTCCCATAGACTAAATTGAAGGGAGTTTGTCCAGTTGATCATTTATGAGTAGATCTATACACCCATAAGACTGAAGGAATTTTATCATCCCAGTCATTTTGTCGATACCGCAGATTTTGGTGAGTCCTTTATGCAGCGTTTTATTAAATGATTCGACCGCCCCATTTTCTTGGGGATGATATGATGTTATTCGTCTATGGTTGATCAAAAACTTATTTAGTAGGATTTGTATTGTTTCATTTACAAAGTGCATTCTCTAATCACTATTTAGTGTAAGTGGGCATCCAAACCTTGTGATTATGTTCTCGTAAATGAATTTCACTACAACTTATTTGGTGCATGATTCAACTAGTTTGTCTTCTACCCATTTGTTCACATATTCTACTGTAGTAATAAGGTATTTCGCGTCGGTTAGTTTTTCTCTTTGAGGAAAATTTTCAACAAAGTCAATATCCCATATTTCAAATGATCGATTGGAGATCATTGATATTAGTGGCATTTCATTCTTCCACGGAGGTCTCCTGAGCCTTTGACAATTATCACACTTCCTAACCCAATCCCGATATTATTTATGTAAATTCATCCACCACGGACCCTCCTGAAGTATTTTTCGAGTTGTCGTGTTGGCCTGGAAGTGACTGCCAACTGGCCCTGCATTGGCCTCCTTAATAATGTCTTGTCTTTCATGCTCAAGAGCACATCTCCTTAGGATATAATCAAATCACATTTTGTATAGATATCCATTTATAATGGTGAATGGTGTTTCTTCTAGGGCTATCACCTTCTTTTTATTTGATGTAAAATCCTTTGGAGCCTTTCTGTCTTCCAAAAAGATTTTTATATCCTCCAAATCTTTTGGCGCAACTTTGACCCTAAATAGATGTGCGTCTGGGAAGTTGTCATCTATTATTGTTGTGTCCTCTCATATTTCAAGTCGAGATAGATGGTCGGGTCGAACATTCTTTTTCCCAGGTTGGATGATTATGTCGAATTCAAAGTCCTGGAATAAGAGAAACCAGTGACAAATCTTTCCTTGATGAACCAATTTATTGACTAAGTATTTTAATGCCTAATGATCTGTAAAGAATGTAAAAGGGTTTGCAAATAGGTAGTTTTGAAACTTTTGTAGTGTGAATATCATCCACAAAGCTTCCCTTTCCATGGTCGGATAGTTTGTTTCTTCTTTGTTCAATTTCAAACTAATGTACGTGTTTGGATGGTCGATTGTGTCGTCGTATGGTTGCACTATAATGGAAATGACAACAACATTTGAAGCGTCGACATGGACGTGAAACCTTCTCGACTAGTCGAGAAATTTTAATATGGGTGCTTCAACCATTTTCTTCTTTGAGAATTCGAATGATTCATGGCAGTCTTGACTCCATCTGAACTTGATTTATTTCCAAAGTAGCTCATCCATTGGGAACATGTTATCTGAATAATGGCGTATATGTTTTCTATAGTATCTCGTGTATCCTAGAAATATTTTAATTTGTTTTTTATTTACAGGCAACCTCAAGTTGAGGATAATTTTGATATTTTCCATGTCAACTTTTACACCATCTTTTCATGCCACATGGCCTAATAAAATTCCAATTGGTGTGGAAAATATGCACTTCTTAATGCTGAGAGATAGTTGGATTTCTCTACATCGTTCAAGCATCAGTATCAACCATTGAATACGGTTTTCGAATAAGTTGTATATCATCTAGTCGTCGAAGTAAAAAAACATTGTTTTGTATATATAATCTTGAAATGACTTGACTAATATTCTTAAGAAAAAGGTTGGGGCATTCTTCGGTCCAAATGGCATTACCTCGTAGGCAAAGGAGCCAAATATAGAGACACATGTCATATTTGGTTGATCTTATTTGGCTATTGGTACCTGATTATATCCTGAGAATCCATCTATAAATGCATGACAATCATGCCCTGCAACTTCATTAATGATTTTGTCGGCGAACAGAGTGGGAAATGGGGTTGTTAAAGTTATTTTGTTAAGACCTTTGAAGTCGACGTAAATTATTAATTTCTTAGGGTCGTGCTTCTTTGGTTGAACCACCATAGGACTTTCCCATTTATCTTTTTCGATTGGATATATGATACCTGGTGATAACATTCCTTTGATTTCCTTCTGAACGATGGGATTGTATTTGTTAGCTAATTTGTAAGGTCGCTTTTTTATTGGTTTTTCTCTTGGAATGAGTTCAATTTTCATCTCTCCACTTTATTCTACAAGTCCTTTTATATCTTTGTAGTCTCATGCAAATACGTCTTGGCATTCCTTGAGTAAGTCTACTATGTCAGTTGTTTCCTTCTTTGTCCAATAGTCTCCTACTCGTGCCAATTTTTCTCTATCATCACTCGATATGTTAAATTCCTTAGTTTTGATTTCAACATCCATCCACTCTAGTGGTGGTGTAAGGTTAGATCTATTAGTTGTCTAGGGGTGTAAACCCTTTTACTCCCTAGCTCAAGAAAATATAACAAGGTAAATCTAGGAGGGTGTAAGCCCTTTTACTCCTCCTACAAACCTTTTCCAATAGCTTATATAATAAAAATTATGATGAATATTGGTGGAGGGTGTATGCCCTGATACTCTCCAAGGGTTTAAACAAGAATAACCATGAAAAAAGAAAGAAATACCAACAATATGTAGAAATTCCTTACCAATTCCAAGAAAATAATATGATAAACCATTATCTACCACGACCATTACATCACCATAGAAAGAGAAAAGTATACAAGAGACAGTGCACTACTTTATCTCCACAAGACAAGTATAAAACATCCAAAAATGGCACAAGAAAGAGAGATGTGATTTTCCCAAGAGGGGCGAAAAATTCAGCCATAAAGTATGTAATTCTCAAGTGAGATGTTATGATAAAATGAAATGAAATGAACTTTATTTATACAAGGTCATCTAGAAAAAGTTTGTCCACTTATATTTAGGGTGAAAAAAATTAGGGAGGCTGACCTCCTCTAATTTCCCCTTTACAGATCAAAAATTAAAATTACAATTAAAAGAATCCCTAAATGATGATGTCATGCCATTTAGGGGTGACATTTTGGAATTTTGACCAATTCATTGAGTTGTTGAGGGAGGCGTTGGGGCTCCAAAGGCCACATGACACCTTTCCAAGCACTCTATTCCACCAACCATGTCAATTCATCATCAAATCATCACCACCATAACCAAACCCTAGCCCCAAGAGTGACATCATGCCCTAAAATTGACGTTTTGAGCCTTTGAGGTCAAATGTTGGGTAATAGGGGGCTATCTCTACTGCTTCCAGGTGTCATCTCATGTCTTAAAAGGAAACATTCCTCATCTATATTTCCAAGGAGAGGGGGTGAAACATCCATCCTATGGGCTTCATGCCCCAAGTGAAGGTCCAAGTGACCTTATGCCTCCATGGAAAATATTTCCACCTATCAAGTCCCTGCAAATACAAGAAAATTCTCCCTCCAAGGGCTCACAAGCCACAATCATCATGTCAAGTAAGACATATATAATAAAACAACTACCCAAACATGTGAATCAAATACCCCCTCTCAAAATAAATAAATGTTGAAATACCTTATGCAACTTACCAAATTTAGGTATGGGAAGGTTGTCATGGTGCCCTATTGGGTGAATCATTCCCCAAGTTAAGAAGTGTTTCCCAGGTGGACCCTCTCTAATTCATGTGAATAGTATGAGGTGGATATGGGTAATAATTTTAGGGATGGGATTTCCTGACATACAAGGGCTTATATTGTCTCATTTATGGGTGCCTTTGTAGAGGGTGTGTTTCCCTTCATCCGCGATGCATGATTTTTCTAAGCCCTTTTTCCATTAAATGTATTAGATCAGTGTTCCCAAGTTGAATCTAAATTGGGACTTATACCTAAGCATGAAAAAAAATTCCCACCTTAACTCTACCATGGTCACACTGTTCTTCCCCAAGTTGAAGACGATGTGTGGGACTTTTACCTAAAAATGGAAAACATTTCCCACACACGCTCTACCTTGATTGGCATGTTTAATTAGTTATTTATGTTATGGGCCTAATCAATTTTTGTGAGAAACATTTCATTGTTCTCAGGATCCCTAGGTGATCATCTAGAAGGTTTATGATTGGATTTTAACTTTTTCTAGCTACAATCCTCTGGGCCTTCAACCCCTTCTTCCCATGAAACGAGGTACAATCCCTTCTTAATTCAATGTGGCCCACAAACCCAAAGTATGAGGAAATGAAGAGAAAGAAACATGTAAAGTGGAAAGTATGTGTGGGAGCGGTACAATGAATCATTAAGGATACCCACAATAGAAACCATTTCCCCGAGGGTGACCACTTACTATGACACAATGTCAACCACCAAGGTGAAATAGGGAAAATATCATATTTTCTAGGAAAAAAATTTCAAAATCAAGGAAGAACCCTTTGCAACATATTTGAATGCTTCATTTATTAAAATAACACTTACCACAATGCTGGACTTGTTACCTCCTGGAGCAAGACCTTCCATCCTCTATGATCCAAGCTAGTGTGGTGAATGGTGCAACCATCGATCTCATGGTGATGGGTGGTGTGATGTGGGGATATGCCTCCTGGTCTGTCTCTCGTTTCTCCATGTCTGCAACCTGAGGGACTTGAGACATCATCTCTTTAGTTATCCCTAGAAATGGGGGGTAACATGTGGCTCCTACTTGGGGACATGTGTTGGCCATAGAGTGCATGAGAACTATAGCATTTCCTGGTAATACCTTTGTCTACACACACCGAAAAAAACAAACATATTTGGGCATCTCGGATGGCACACTCATCCTTTGTTCATATTATCAAAATCAAAATTGACAACTAATCTTAGAAAATAATTTTTTTCATTTTTTCAAAATTTGTAAACTAACATGTAATATGATGAAAGAAAAAGATAAAAAGCAATGATGCAAGTAGAGAAAAATGAAAAGTGAAAATGAAATGCAACTAAACTACCATGAGAAAGCAAAATGAAAATGCAAGAAAGAAATATGACCTACCTAGTTACCTAGGGCTTGGGCCCTGAAGAATTCAAGTTCTGCCTGGAAAATAATATTTGAGGAGGGATGCATTTTCTGGTAATGACATCATCCTTCCTTCTGCAGTAGTCAAATGGAAAGAATCCAATCTAGCTATTTCCTTTATATTGTAAGGACCTAACCATAAACTGTGAAACTTTTGATGCATTCTAGGTTTGTCCCTTCTTTTATCCCACATAAGAACCAAATCTCCTTGTTTTAATTATCTTGGTATTGCTTTGCAATAAAGCGTTCCTTTGACCTTATCCTGGTTTTTTACCATTTGATCGAAATCCATTCTTCTAATTTCATCCATTTCCATGAGCTGATCAATCCTCCCTTGTAAAGACTCTTTATCTGTGGTGAAGTGTTGGTCTAACTACAAGGATAGAATTTGGATGTTTATATGAAACTCAGCTTCCATATCATAAAATAATTCAAAATGGGTTTTCCCAGTAGAATTTTTAGTAGTTGTGTGGTCTTCCCAGAGGGCATATTTGATCTTTCCATCCCAACTTTTCTTGTTTTCTCCAACAATCTTCTTCACAATTTTTATGATATTCTTATTATTGGACTCTTCTAACCCATTTCCTTGAGGGTAGTGATTTGAGGAGTGGGACAAAATGATCCCATATTTGAAACAAAACTCATTGAGTGCCACTGAGATTAAATCCTTGGTGTTTTCAATGGTAATATTAGAAGGAACAATGAATCTAGTGATAATACTTTCCTCGAGGAAATTCATTACTACTTATTTTGTTTCCCTCTTTGTTGGAGTGGATTCCACCCACCCGATGAAATAGTTTGTGCTGGTTAAAGCCCATTGGTAACCATTGCTAGAGTTTTCTTTAAACTCGCCAATGAAATATAACCCCCATTGTTGGAAGGTGCCTCTACTATCATTGGTTTAAGAGGGAGTGCAAGGAGGTGGTGTTTTCTATTGAAGAATTGACAAAGGTAATATGATTTGAAATATCGATGTGTGTCGAAGAATATAGTGGGACAATAGTAACCTGCCCTCAAAATTTTATGAGTCGTGGTGTGGGCAACAAAATGACCTCCACAATACCCTGAGTGAAATTATGAAACCAACTTGTCTGCTTCCTCCTTATTTACACATCTGAGAATCACCCCATCGAGATTTCTCCATATAAGAGCATCTTGTGTCAGAAAATACTTCATAGCTTTGATCCTTAGAGCTCTTCTCTTTTGATAAGCTAAATGATCAGGATAAGCAAGATTTTTCAAATAGTAAATAATTTCTTAATATCATTATTCATCCCCAATTTCACTTATGACAACATTTATCTGCACTTTTTCTCCCATCTCGATGCCTTCTTGATTGATTTATGTCAGCGTATTGGCCAACCCTTGGCCTTTGGTTATATTGAATGGCTTAATCTCCAAGTCGTATTCATGTATTTGTGAGACCCATTTTCCTCTTGATCTGAGACAGTCTTGTTGTGATAAGACATCCTTTACAATTGGGTAAGGAATGAAAGATTTCATCTTTTCATACCCCACGTATGTTCTAAAGTTATTGAGGCATTTGGCAAGGGCATAATATTTGTTTTTCGTAATGGTATAGTTTAGTTCTTAGTCTTTGAGATATTTTATCATGAAAGTGATCGGTTGTTCATCTCCTTGATCATTTTTCTGCAAAAGGACTCATGTGATGGTATCTTTTGAAGCAAAGGAGAAAATGACGAAATATTTAGAAAAATATGGGCTTATTAAGATAGGTGTGATAGTTATTTCCTCCTTGATATGTTGAAAATCCTTCTTACCATCATCGTCCCACTCAAAACGAGCATCCTTTTTTAATGAACAATTTATAGGCTTCACGATTTCAGTGAAACTTGGGATAAACCTTCTTATGAAGTTAATATTACCAAAGAAAGATTGTAAGGATTTCTTATCCTTAGGGAGAGGTATATTCTTGATGGATTCAATTCTAGAAGGATCCACTAAGATTCCATCCTTAGAAATGATATGTCCCAATAACTTCCCTTTATCTACACCAAAAATATACTTCTTGGTATTTAGAGAAATTCCATACTATTTGCACCATTGAAAAATCATCCTCGAGTATTGGATATGTTGAGATTCTTTCTTGGAGATAGCGATCAAGTATTATTGGCATATTTCTATAAGTTTTTCAATTAAATCCCTGAAAGAATAATCCATGGCTCGTTGAAAGGTGGCTCCTGTGTTGGTCAATCCAAAAGGAATTCTCAAATACTTATAATTTTCCCAAGGAGTAGTGAAAGAGTTCTTAAGCTGGTCATCCTCCTTTACCAACACTTGGTTATATCCTGAAAATGCATCAAGCATGGACCATAGATGATTTTAGGGGCTAAATTTTGCCAATGGGCTAATTTTCCACGGTTTTTCCCCCAAAACAAATTGCAAATTTCCATTTTTTCTAAAAACAATTCACCCAAATTCCATAGAATAAAATTATTTTACCTTAAAAATTGCCAAAATTTTATAGAAACTTTATAAAATCCTTAGAAATTTGAATTTTTTTCAAAAACTATCGCCAAATACTTTACATTTTTAATATTAAGGACTAGTAAGATTATTCCATGTTTCTACATTTTAATATAAATTTCCATCCTTAAAATTATCTCTGGCATGTACATCATTTCTACTCCGGTGACCCTTTGCAAAAGGTACTCCATGTTTGGAAGAGGATAATTATCCTTAAGCGACGCTTGGTGTAAGTTTATGAAATCGACACATACCTTGATCTCACCAATCTTATTTTGGAAAACCATAGGATTGGATACCCAGGATGAATACATGATAGGCTCAATTATCCCTTCCTCGACCATCTTTTGCAACTCCTTTTGGACTTGCAATGCAACTTTTGG
>JZKD02S2196983.1:0-30260 GCA_000966675.3 Picea glauca
GTAGACCACCAACGGATCGTCAAAAATTCCTTGCATTGGGTTTATCTTTAGATGTCCCCTTGGGACGTAAGAAAAAGATGATTGAGTAATTGTATTTTTGAATTTTCAATGGAACTAATGTAAATGTATTGCTTAATTCGATATTAGTTTTATAAAATAGTTGGTTGCATGTTACAATCATTACATCAAAGATGGAGACTAAGCTCCCTATAACTTCTACACATGAACTTTTGTTTATTTTATTTATTGAGTTTGTTTAATATTTTTTATATTTTTATATATTAATAATGAACCTTAGCCATTATAAACCTTGCACACTAGGGATTGTATTAGGGCCTAATATGGCCCACATGTGAAAAATAATGTATTTTCCCTTAAATTTGATTCTTTATGGATTATTCATGATGCAAAGGGCCCTATAATATCAAATAGGCTCACAAAGGGAATATGGAAAACATCACTTATTTAAGGATCTCTTAGGATTAATTGTGGAGGACAGATGGTAGTTGTATATTAGTTATTTGATAAGACATATGTATTAATAAAATGATTTTGATTACATGATTAAAAAAAATATGAGAATGAATATTAGTAATTGTAGAATTTACATAGAACATCAATGTCATAGGATGCATGCACTTTATGTAAAATTAACTTTTTTGGAAGGGAAAGTATCATATGTCCATGTTATATAATGACTTTATGTCAAATTCTATGTTGTCTTAAAAAACATGGTGGTAGATGGGGTTGCATAAACCAATTAATTAAATTCATCATTTCCAAATCATTTTTCAGTGTGTTTCATTTTTACAATATTTTTAAATAGTTTACACGGAATCATCTTTGATGAAATTGCATGCATCTATAGATATATTTATATGGATTCAAAATATATATTTTTATATAAATGTTATTATTTGATGAATTGCATGCATTTATAGATATATTTTTATTACCTCCAAATATGTGTGTGTGTGTGTGTGTGTGTGTGTGTGTGTGTGTGTCTGTGTGTTATTGTTTCCTATTATTTTAATATTTTTCGTGTAACATGTATCATAATTCAAAAATATGTCTTTGTTTTTGCAATAAAATTTTAACACAATCATTTTTCAAAAAATAACATTTTTGCCTACAAACTAAAAATATATATTGATTCCATTAACACCTTTATTAATTTTTATTATTAATAATATAAAGTGAGGTGCATTTTACAGTCTAATATGACACTTGGCATAAGTCATCCCAATATAATAATTGAAAACAAAAAAGAATGTCCCAATATGGAAGATATTTGTACCATCACTACTCATAAATATAACAATTATAAATGTAATTGTGAACAATTATTAATGTTATCAATCAAATAAATGAGAAAATAGTATTTCATAAAAGTAATTTTTCTTTGTAGACGTGTTTAATCAACATATTGTATATTGCTGGAAATTAAACAATTCTCCTTGAAGATTAATTTAACATTATATGGCATTAATAGTTGAAGTTTTCGAAATTACAATCTAAAGTAAACGATTTCATAAAACTAAAGTTAAACATTATACGGAAACTCTAAATTCTAAGGAGTGACAACTTAAATTTAATTTGAAACGGAGAATTTTTTTATTTTTTTTAACAAAAACCAGAGAAAATTTATATTAAAATAATTGTGGATAATCGCAAGAGAAGTACAAGAGTTGAGTTGCAAGAGTTGTAATTACAAAATTCACCTCCCTGTATGCTCCCAGTAGGTATTTGGTGAGCGGAGGCAGGACTTGATACTATGCTAAAGCCGACCTAAGCTTTCACAGTAAAGATCTTACAGTAAGTACCTAACAAAAAAACTATTAAATAGAGCATATACTTAAAGCTTGTTCGCATCCGGTGCTGGGGTTTCTCCTTTTGTTGAAAGTCGTAGGTTTATATGCAATCGCAGTCAAGGTCCTAGAGAAGAAGCTTCATCAGATATAGCTGCAGAAGTTACTAGGGAGGCCAAAGGCGAAGTAGGACCAGCCCCAAACTGAAGAATTTATATTTGTTGCCTTAACGCCTCACATTCGTCCCTTGTCCGTTGATGTTCTCCTCGGTGTTGAATGGTGATTTTCGTTACTGTTAAGACTTGAGTTGAGAGGGATATGAGCTGAATTTGCAAGTTTTGCACCGTATTCACCAATTCCTCATGCTCTTCCACTGAGATGGTGCATTGGCTGCCTATGCTACTCATTTTTGGGGGGTTGTTTTCGTTGCCTATCTAAATTATGCAAGTACCTATATCTGCAATCTAAAGAGGGGTAGATTCCACTCTCTTCTGCGGAGTATGAAATAGACCCAATAAATGTTCCATTCATCCTTTGATATGCTCCATCATCTGCGCAAATTTCAAAGGATGATTTCGATTTTCCATTTTTTAATGAACACACGAGTTGCTACCATGTCGTATGTTGATTCTGGTACTGCCTGCATTATCATAATTCAATGGATAGTACACACCCGGAGTCATGTTGAGAAAATTCATCCCACTCCAGGTCTTGTTACCATGTTCTGGAGCAGCCAGAAAAATGTCGAAGTGACCTCCCAGGTCGGGGGAGAGGGATGGTGTGTGTAGAGTGGCATGCACTGAGATGAAGGAGGGAGCATCAAGGTGGAGAGAGGTGAGGTATAGCAGCTTGCGGGCCCAGATGCATGTGCCAAGTGGCAGATTTAGGGGAGATTTGTTGTGACGCAAAGAGTTCACATTGGAAGCCATATTCAAAGTCCAAGTGTCGAGTTGAGCGAACAGGTGAGATGGCCGCCAAAAGTCAAGAAATTTTTGGGTGCATGACTGGATCATGGGATGGGTCTGTGTTGCATAATTCCATTGACAACTGGTGAACCCGACTCCAAAGTGATTGCTAGGTTTGCTTGGGTATCGACCATTTGATTATTGCGTCTAAGGACGTGGAAGAAGGAAATATTAGAGAAATGTTTGATAGTTGTTGACATCCGTTGGAGTATGGAATTTAAGTGGATATTCGGGGGGTGGGATCCTTTGTGGGCATGATTTATAATTATCTTAGAATCACCTATGACCGAAAGAGAGTGGATGCTCATATTTTTTGCGAGGAGAAGGCCTTGATACAGAGCGTAAGATTCATCTTGATTATTGGATGCAATTCCAAGGCTCCAATGGAAGGTGAGTGTTTGATTTCCTCGTGGGAAAATGATGACCCCTCCCGCTCATCCCACCCTGAATTTGAAACAGAGAAATTATTAGCATACTTATTATACATTTTATAAATCAAACAACATCAACATCAACATGATTTGAAAAAACACAATAAAAATGTGTTTTATAGTGTTTATAATGTACCAGTGCGATTGAAATCACACCAGAGCAGTTGTTACGTAAAAATGCATCAATAAACAATTTAATTGACAAAGTACGTATACAAACTTCCACAATTAGAGTTTTGCGGAGGTTTTTCTTTGCGAGGAAAAAATATAGGTCACTCTTCAGTGCCTCTCATAATTTAGCACATGGACTCGATACTTTGCCACTTCCTCAGTGCTCTTTGTCACATCTCCTCATCTGTGGGCCACTCGACTATCTCTAAGATACCATCCTTGTCATTCATGTAGCCATAATATGAACTGGTATAAATTCGCTTACAAATTGCATACCTACACCTCCTCTTCTTCGTCTCAAGGGGGATTATCGAATAGCTCTTTGAGGATGGGGAGGAATTTCGTAACCCCAAAGTATCTGTAACCGGGACCCTTTCCTATGGCACTAGGCACATCAACTTCATTCCCTTCCAAGTCCATCATTTTGGCACCTACTTTGGCATAATTAGGACTACCAAGATCAACGGTCAGAGCTTCCCAATGCACCTTTACCTTGTTCAACAAGAAAGGACCTTAGTTGATGTCTTAATTATAACATTGTTTCAGCCTCAATATTGACCTAAGCTCCATATTGTATATTTAATAGAAGTTAAGAAGCACATTTGGAAAAACAATCGATGATCCATAAGCTTTGTGAACATGTCTTATTGCTAAATATTAAGCATTGCCTTGGCCTCGTCCTACTCCTCCATGATATCCTCACCCATGTACTTACTAAGAAGTTCATCATGTTTCTTATTCTCCATAACCATGCGCTCAGTCTCTTTCTCATCCAGAAGGGGCACATGGGCAACAAATTCTCGCTCTCTTTGTTGTTAGTTTCCCTTGTCTTGCTCTCCCATTTCTTCTGCTACATCCTCATATTCCACGAATAGGACCATATTAATGGAAAAAACCTCGCCACTCTTGATCATCAACCTGGCCTCCCTCTAGATAGTCTCGATCCTCTATCACTCCCTCAACGCTCTCGCCTGCATCTCCTCCTCTGTGGGTCGCTCGACTTTCTCTAATATATTGTTCTCGTAATCATTGTTTCCATAATAACTGGCATCACTTCACTTGTATATCACATACCTAGACCTCCTCTTCCTCACCTCAGGGGGGATTATCGAATAACTCTTTGACGTCAAAGAGGAATTTCTTAGTCACACTTGTATAATTGATTGTTGGAAGATCTAATGTTACAATCTTCCAGCAACCAATTGTATAAGTGCGACTGGGAAATTCCTCCCCGAAGTCAAAGAGCTATTCGATAAGCCCCGCGAGGTGAAGAAGAGGTTTTCTATGTATGTGATATACAAGCAAATTGATTCAAATTATTATGCCGACATCGATGAAGAGAACGATATCTTGGAGAAATTCGAGTGGCCCGCGGAGGAGGAAATGCAGGCCAAAGAACTGAGGTAGTGGATGAGGATCAATTCTTATATCTAGAGGAAGGCTAGGTTGATGATAAAGAGTAGGGACATTGTTTCCATTAAGTTGGTCCTATTCGAGGTATATGATGATGTGACAGAAGAAATAGGAGAACTGGACCAGAGAAACCAACAGTAGAGAGAACGAGAGTTTGTTTCCCATGTTCCCCTTATGGATTAGAAAGTGATCGAGTGCATGGTTGTGAAGAAGAAGAAATGTGATGAACTTCTTAGTAAGTACATGGGTGAGGATCTCATGGAGGAGAAGGTCAAGACAAAGGAAATGCTTAATATTTAGTGATAAGACATGTTCACAAAGCTTATGGATCATCGATTGTTTTTCCAAACGTGCTTCTTAATTTCTATTAAATATACAATATGGAGCTTAGGTAAATATTGAGGCTAACACAACATTATAATTAAGACATCCACTAGGGTCATTTCTTGTTGAACAAGGTAAAGGGGCACTGGAAAGCTTCGATCGTAGAGCTTGGCAGTCCTAATTATGCCAAATTAGGGGCCAAGATGACAGAATTGGAAGGGAACTAAGTTGATGTGCTCAGTGCCACAAGAAAAGGCCCCAGTTACAAATAATTCAGGGATACAAAATTACTCCCCATCCTCAAAGATCTATTCGATATTCCCCCTCGAGCGGAAGAAGAGGAGGTGTAGATATGTGATCTACAAGTGAATTGACGCCATTTCAAATTATGGCTACAGGAATGGCGAGGAAGGTATCTTGGAGAAAGTCAAGTTGCCCATAGAGGAGGATATGTGAGGCAGAGCACTGAATATGTGGCAGAGGATCGATTCCAAACACTAAATTATGAGAGGCACCGAGAGTGAACTATGTTTTTTCCTCCACAAAGAAAAACCTCCACAAAATTTAACTGTGGAGGTTTTCATATGTAGATTATGAATCAAATTGTTTTTATTCTGGATGTTGCTGCTACTTTGCTAGGAGTCATCCGCATATCTGGTTCACATAAAATCCTTTTTAGGCACATATATAGATAAAATGAATTTAAAATATAAAACAAAAACATATATAACTAATTTGTATTTATCAAAAACTGAAAATTGTTTTTGTTTGCAAAAAAAAAGGGAAAAAGTAAGTAGTGTTATTAACAAATACATATGCACCACGTCCAGTGCTCCTTATCAAACATAAGGCATCGATTAGACATATGTTAAATATAACTCACTGGTGCATCATTGTTAGTCAAGCATCGATATCTATAGTGGTGCTTTGTGATATATAGTGCATTGATTAAGGGTTGTTGTTAAACCACGTGGTGCGTCGGGTTATATTGAATGCACCAACTCTCTATGTTAGTTCATGCACTAAACACTTTTAACTGATGTGTTAACTTTTCATGACACGCTGTTAACAGGTGCATTCTAAAATGTGCATCGGAATGATAATTTTTAAACTATTTTTCCTGGTACAACTTACTTAACCGCACCAGGGTGTTTCTTTAAATTAACGCATCAAGGCTCCATTTGAGCTTTGTATATGTTGATACCAATGTGTTTGTATTATAATGCATTGGTAACAATCCATCCCACAAAACAAACTGAGATGGTAAATTATTATGTATTTTTCTCATTGTGTTGTAGTACACATCACCGGTGCGTTTTATTTATTTGACGCACCACAAAGGAAATTTGTGTTGCAAAAAATTGGTGGTGCATTCGATTAATAGAACACATTGGTGCTTACCATAAGACAATTCGGTGTTGTGATATGTACAAGACCAGTGCGTTGTTTTGATCCATATGCACCGACCGATGAATAATTTGTATATGAACTTATGCAGTGTGATGTGTTAATATAAACATACAGGTGCTACCATGTTATTGGAGCACTGGTGTTTTGTTTAATGGCGCGTTATGGTGTGGACAACACCGATGACAAGACGTCCACCGAAACGAGACAATGAACCAGTGCGAGGTGTTACTATTAACACACATGTACCACCATCACAGTGGAGCATAGTCATTTTATTCCTCGATGTGTTGTAAATGAGAGAGCATCGAGAATGAGGCATCAAATGAGACGCCCCACTATGGAAATTTGGGAAATACAAGTCCCGATGTGTTTCTATATATAGTTCTGATATGTTGAATTACAATGGTTGCACCGCTACATTTAAATTTATAAATCGATATGTTAGTGGTGTCATTAGTTAAGTGAAGTGTGTCGGTGCGTAATGTTAAATGGCACCGGTGCGATTTTTTCAGTGCGTGTATTGTTTTTATAAGGTATGGCAGTACATTTGAACATTGACGTGTCGAGGCGTTATTTTTCTGGTACGCCCCAACATGATTAGATGAACTTGGTGCACCACTAAGTTAAATTTTATATATCATTGAGCTAGTATCATGGTTAATGAAGTGTAATGGTCTGGCGTGGGCATAATCTCATTTTGCGCCGGTGTTGAGGCATTCCAAAGGATGCACTACTTTATTTTCTAGTAATTTATCGCGGTGTGATAGATTGAACGGCACTGATAAGGACACATATGGGCGTGCCAGCAACGGTGCTCACTGCGTATTTAACACAGTATGCACCTATGGTGGTGCTCATTGTGTATTTAATGCAATATGCACCGCTTTGAGGCAAGCCGAACCGTTTAGGCGCACTGTGTGAAAAAGAAAAAAAAATGTGAAATTTCAAGATAAATTGTAATTTTGATTGGACGAAAATGAAAATAGGAAGGTTATAAATAATTTACCTAGTCTCTTATGTCGCAAAGAGGCATGGTTGAATCGTTGAGAAGAAGTGAAAATTCATGGTAATTTCCAAATTTTGGAATGTGTGGAATCCACAAATGGAGCTAACATAGTCGGTGTAGAGCACCAGAAATAGGGCATATTAGGAAGAAAGGTGAGCATCAGTGCTTGTTTAATAGTTTGGAAGCACGATATGCATTGTAACAATGAAAATCAGTTTGGTAAATTGTTTTATTTACCCTACAATAGTGCACCTTTCAACAGTGAGGCGCACCAGGGTGTATCGTTCAACGACGTCGATGCAATTTATTCGGTGCATGTAATTTTATAATAAAGTATGTCGGTGCTACTAAAACATGAATGCATCGGTGATGTATTGTTCATAAATGTATTGATGTGTATTGTTCAATGACACCTTTTATGCACCTAGTTATGTTATTTTGAGAAGAAACAAGAATATCATAGAAATTACCAATGGAACAATAGAATATAGAGAATAGGACACCAAAAGTGATACCTTTATTGAAACAAGAGAAACATTCACTTGCCTCTTTGAGGGGGAAACCTCCGGAAGAGCAGTGCTCTCTTGCAATAATTCTCAATACATCCTTTCTCATACCTCCTACTCTTATTTATACTAATTCTATCTACTAGAGAACATTCTAAAGGAAGATCTTTCTAGAAGCGAAATCTTATATTAGGTCTTCTTACATTGAGTTGTTCACATTTATTTAATATGCCTTATTAACTAATGTCGTCCTTTATTACATGGAAAATATATATCCTACTAACTAATGACAAAATAAGAGGGGTTAGGGTCAGATCCTAGCATGCTCTCCCCCTTCAAAAGTAGCCTTGTTCTAGAGGATGAAAATGTGGAAGTTGTTGCACTATGGAAATTGGTTCCCAAGTCGCATCCTCTATAGACATGTCCTTCCACTTGATCAACACTACTTTGATAATTATGCCATGTAAGTGACGCCCGCGCACATTGAGGACAGATTATGGTTGGATCCAAAGGGAGCCTTCTTCATCTAATTCAGGAAAGATGGTTTGAACCGTGCAATTCTGACCCACCACTTTATTCAAACAGGAAACATGGAACACGGGATGTATTTTGGAGATAGTTAGAAGTTCAAGTTTGTAGGAAACTAGACCAGTTCGTTTGATGATCTGATAGGGATCATAAAATTTGGGTGCCAACTTGTGGTGGACATGTGCTTTGAGTGATTTTTGTTTGTAAGGTTGGAGTCTGAGAAACACCTAGTCACCTTCTTCGAAAACCTATTCGGAACGGTGTTGGTCAGCCTGTTGCTTCATACAATTTTGGGCCATGTGGAGATTATCCTTCATATCCATGAGGGTAGTTGATATACCTTGCATCAACTTATCAATAAACTAGAACTTGGAGGTGCCTGGAAGATATGAAGTTTATATGGTGTCATTTTGTTTGATGTATGATAGGAAGTGTTGTACCACCATTCAACCAAGGTTAACCATTGCACCCATTGATGTTGTTTATATGAAGCAAAAAAGTGCAAGTAGGTTTCCAAAAAATTGTTGACAAATTCCATTTGGCCATTTGTCTGGGGATGGTAGGCTATGCTCATGTTTAGTTCTATACCTTGTAATTTAAACAATTCTTGCCAAAATGTGTTGGTGAAGGTAGGGTCACATTTAGACACAATGGATGTTAGCATGCCATGCAATTTGAAAATTTGATCAATCAAAAATTATGCTACCATAGCTAGTGTAAAAGGGTGTGGAATGGAACAAAAATGTGCATACTTGGAGAGGCGATATACCGTGACCATGATGACTGACTTGTTACCTTCTTTTGGAAGGCCCACTATAAATTCCATGGAGATGTCAGTCCAAATGGAAGCCGGAATGGGTAACGGATGTATAGCTCTAGTGGTCTTGATAGTTTCCCCTTTATTGCATTGGCATACATCACATTCGGTGACAAAGGTAAGGATGTCCTTCTTCATGCCTTCCCAGAAAAAAGAATAGTAAGCATGAGAATATCTCTTTTGGAATCATGAGTGACCCTCTAGAGAAGATAAGTGCAACTCATTTAAGAGCCTAGGCATGAGAGTTGAAAATAGAGACAAAACCAAGCGATCCTTATACCAAAGGGTATTTTCTTGCCAAGTGTAGTCAGGGGGAGGGTTAGGGTCCTCCTAAATTCATTGAATTACCTGTGATATGGTTGGGTGTGTTAGCCGCTCTTGTCACACTTCCTGAATCCAATTAGGAACAGGGAATGATAAGGAAAAGAGGGAACCTTCATCATCATATTGTCTGGATAACGCATCAACCACTACATTTTCTTTTCCTTTTTTATATATGATCTCATAATCATAGCCCATCACTTTGGTCAGACACTTGTTCTATTCCATGGAGAATAATCATTGCTCTAATAAATACTTCAGACTATGGTGATCTATTTTAATCTGAAAACGGTGTCCTAATAGATATGGTCACCACGTGTGCACAACATGGAGAAAGGCCATCATTTCCTTTTCATATGTAGATTTTCCCATATTGTGGCCAGTCAAATCCTAGCTAGTGAAAGCAAGAGGTCTACCATATTGTGTGAGAACTGCGCCAATACTAGTACCTAAAGCATCCAATTCCACCACAAAAGTTTTGATAAAGTCAAGGGTTGTTAAGACGGGGGTAGTGAACATTTCTTGCTTTAACTCTGTGAAGGCTTGCTATGTTGTCTGTGTCCAATGAAATGCATTCTTTTTTAGAAGGTTCATCAATGGCCTGGATATTTTACCATAATGGTGGACAAATTTCCTATAATATCATGTGAGGCCTAAGAAACCTCGAAGGTGCTTCAAAATCATGGTTCTCGGCCACTCCTACATGGATTGAATCTTTTTGGGGTCCACCCTTACCCCCTCACAGCCCAAAATGTGTCCCAAGTATTCCACCTCACTTGCTCCAAAATCACACTTGGTATTTTTGACAAACAATTGATTGTTTTGTAACATACTTTGTCCACATGGTGTAGATGGGCATCCCAAGTGCGGCTATAAATGAGGATGTCATCAAAGAAAACTAGAACAAACTTCTGTAGGTAGGGATTCAAGATTTTATTCATAAGACTTTGAAAGGTGGATGGGGCATTGCAAAGGCCAAAAGGCATTACCAAGAATTCATAATGCCCTTCATGAATTTGGAAAGAAATCTTGGGAATATATTGATGCAAGAGAATCCTGCCTCCAAAACCAAGCACCTTTGATTAGACCTAGATGTATTTGCTTTTACCAAGGGAGTGGGTTCCCTAAGCATGAATTAGTGTAATTTCTATGTCAATTAAGTTCTACAAGTATCGTATGAGATAGGTTTTGTTGAGTTGATTTTATTTGTAATTGAATCTGCCTTAGTTTAGCAAATGTCGAAGGAATAGATACCTAGAACCTAGGGATGGTTGAGGATATTGTGGATCTGAGAGATCCTCGGGGTTATGGCAGATTTTAGAGAGTGTGTTTAGGGTCTGAAACTGGTTGAACAGTTTAGACATTTCCCTTTATAATTTGTAAGCCTACGTGCATGATACGTGTGGCCAAATGAATGTAGAACATGCCAAGGGGGGTGTCCATTTAGCGAGAGAATCAGGCTAGAGAGTGAGAAAGGATAGTAGAGTAAAGAGGCCTATTGTATTTTCTATGTATAGTATGCACAAATGGTAAAGGAATCACTATGTTTCAAGTTTTCAATGATGTATTAAGACCTATGTTAAATGTGTGTGTGTGAATGGTGGAAGAACAGTTCAAACTCTGTCAATTGTATGTGTAGGTATCGGGTGGAAGACACACACAAAGATCGTGATACATTGTTTATCATGACAGGATCAACAATGATCCTTTGAATCATATTGAATTCAAGTAATATCGAGGAGGAACGAAGTTGGAATTCAAATTATGTGCACAAGTGGGTCAAAGAATAGAGTTAAAACAATTTCACAGGTGAAGAGGAACAACCACCATCCAATCAAGGATAATGGTTAATTGTGACCGTTAGATTTGGTGTCTGTCCCTTACAAGGCTGGAAGAATTACGACCGTCGGATCTTGATCGAGATCAATATTAATTGTCGATCCTCACCAGATCGGAAGCAGACTAAATAAGTAAAGTGTGAAAAATCTGATAGTTTGATGTCGATGTAGATAGGACTATCCAATTACATAGAATATTGATGGTGTAGAGGGAGATCGGAGAGGAGAAGGTGCTTGACACTTAATGCGTTAGATCGGATGTGTTGAAAAAATGACTATTGGAAATAGTTTTGAGTCTGGGTTCTAGTAGACCAGATCGGTTGGTAAACAAACCTTGTGACTGGATTAGCCAGTTACCATTGGATTGGGCAGAGGAAAAATCCAAGTGCAGAAAGAAGTATGACAGTCTGGGGCTAGTACACGTCAGAATACATGTATAGCCAGTAAGGAAGAAAAACATATCCCACTAAGAAAATGGCATGTATCAAGGTCCATTCGATAGATGGAGCATGTGAAAGTTATAGATCAAGGTGACATGTGGCAGCCTAATCAACAGTCACACATGGCAGGTCCAGGTCATCATGTCCATGTGGTTTCATGCCACATCATACCGAATCAGGGTCTTGTTGGTGTATTAAGGAATTGATTTCTAGTGATCCGGTCCCGATATATGTCATGTCGACGTAAGGGAATCCACGCAAGAGATGACATGTGGGTGCAGTAGACCTATCATCTGATTGAGAGAAGATCGACAGTAAATATTGGAGAACGAGAACATTTTGAGGTGGGTTCAGGGTCATCCTTTCTGTGACGATCAACTGTGAGGAGTCCAATCTATAAGACTCTAACGAGAGATCGAGATCATCCATTCTGTGATGATCAATGGAGGAAATTGAAAGGCGTAGAAAAATCGATAGGTCTACAGGAGACTTGAGTCTGATGGTGATAAGGTTAAGCTTGTGGTCATAGCCTGAGGTCACATGGTGTATGCGCTACAGGAAAATAACTAAAGAAGAAAGGCCCACGGTTATGTTAGATTTTTTTATTGAGATGAGTGTTTGTTCTGAGTGTTAATGGACTGGTGTGAAACAGAGAACACATAACTTTAATCAAGGAGGATTTGGGCCTGTATAAGAATCGAGAGCAGCTCAATATTGAAGTTGCTCATATTTTTATTTATAACTCTACACCTATGAATACTGAGATTCCTAAGGGGGTCTTCATCATATATGCTTCATTCATCCAAATCTAGTGATATCCTGCACAAAGATCTAGTTTTGTGAAGAAACATGCACCTTGGAGTTCATCCAACATATCATCAACAATAGTAATGGGAAACTTATCCTTAATAGTCAATTTATTAAGGGCATGAAAATCTGGAGAAATGTGCCACAACCCTTTCTTTTTTAAGACCATCATAACAAGGGATGAATATGGGCTTGTACTTGGGAAAATTACTCCAGCCTCTAGTAATTCCTGCACTATTTTTTCTATTTCATTTTTTTAAGCAAATGGATACCTGTAGGGATGTACATTGGGGGGATGACCTCCTAGGAGGAGAGGGATGTCGTGATCATGCTCACCCATGGAGGGGGGTAGATTTGTGGGTGTCTCAAAGACCTTGTGGTGCTTATCCAAGACCAGTTGCAAATCAAGATGTATTGTTGGGGATGATTGATCATGTACCTGTATGGTATTAAGTTGAGAAATCACACCATGGTGTCCTTTCTTCAAGATTTTCTTCATCCGGTGAGAACTGATAATTTCTGGGGATCCCGCTTGTAGGACTCTGAGGGTATAGGTGTGAGCATATTGAGTAAAAATCATATATAACTCTTGATAATCCATGGTAATTGGTCCCAAGGTGTGAAGCCATTCAACACCCAAGACAATATCACAGCCACCCATGGAAATAGAGAACATGTGAGTTTTCAAGTCATCATCACCCATTTGGAGTTTGACATTCTCACAACAGCTCCCACATTTCATTGTACCACCATTAGAAATAAGAATTAGAAAATTAGAAACTGGTCTCACAAAGAGATTGACCTCCCCAGGGACCCTACAATGAATAAAATTATGGGTGCTACCATTATCAATCAATACCATGACCATCCTATGTTTGATGTAGCCCTTGATTTTTAATGCATGTGGAGCAGATATGCCCACGAGGGCATGGAGAGAGATGACAGGTTCCTTCGGTGCTACAAGAGGTGTGACTGGATCTGGGATGGGGACAATTCGTTGTGTGTCCTCTGAGTTAGTGGCCTCATCTAAAAGTATGTCCTCGGAGGATGTGGAAGTTGACGCATCAATTTTGAAGAAATTACGCTCACAAAATTTATAGCCTGGCGAATAATTTTCATCATAGTAATAGAAAAGTCCTTGCTTCCAACATTCATCCATTTATGTAGGAGATTCCTTTTGAACCTTCAAGTTTGTGTCAGAGCAGAGGTACCCACTTGATGAGGGTAGTTGGGAACTGCAAAATGAAGGGGTTGTTCCTAAAGAATAGTCTCAACTTCCAATGCTAATGTGCACACCTACAACCAAGTAATCGGATGGTGCATGCAAACATGAGCCTGAATGGTGTCCTTTAAGCCACTGAGAAAACACTCTAGAAACAATTCATCATATAATCCCTCGGTTTTGATATCCAACTATTCAAATGCAGAGATGAATTATGCTACTGGCCATGTTTGTCGCAACTTGGTGAGTCGTACCAAAAAGTGAGATTCTCTATCAAAACGGGAACAAACTAATTTGGTGAGCATGGTCCAATTTGTTAGTCCTGGATAAAAAAAATTATGACATTTCCATCATTTCCATCATTTTTTATCCAGGTATAGAACCCCCATATGGAGCTTGGTCTCGTCGTCATGTATATCATGGAGGGAGAAGTAGTGTTCAATTTGGGATACCCACTCGGTCGGGTTTGATCCATCAAATTTATGCATCTCAACTTTGGGCACCTTATTCCAAGAGTTTGGAGATCCAAAGGGGAGTGGGGAAGATGAGGGTTCTCATAATGGGAAGAATGAGAAGAGTGAGGGTGGGACTCAGGTTGTGGACCCTTGTTGTGCATGAGAAAGTGTTGAAATTGGTTGTAGAGGGTGTTCAGGATCTGGTGTAGCTCCTCTTGAAATTGTTTGGAGAGGGTTTTCAGGCCCTGGTTTATCTCCTCAGACAGTTTGGCTACCTTAGTGTCCAATTCATATAGTGTTTGAGCACATGTGGCAGGGGCCATTCTGGAGGCTTAGGTAGAATGATACCTCAGCAATCATCACAATATATAGAGTCTCATGGGCTTGATAGAAACTGAGGGTGTCGGGAGGGGGATATGGTCCACAGAAAATGTAGATACCACTGCAATTAGGATGAATAGAGGAATCCAATGGGATACGTCTCAAATAAGGGTGTCGAGAAGGGGTCGGGTCCACGGGGGAAAAATAGCTTAAAAATGAAGGGCACCACTGCGATCAAGATGAAGATAGGAATCCAATGGGATAGGTCTCAAAAAAGAGTGAAAGAAGGCCCCATACTTTTTTTATATACTCCGATCTTAATAATATTGCAGTGTAAAAATGCTCAAATTCTTAACAAGGAAAAATGTGTAGTAATTTCGCAACCAAAATGTAGGAAGAAAGGTTGCACAGCAATGGGTCATGTTTGTTCTTCTTATGTTTTGTTTCTGTCCCAAGGGCTAGGGTTTGCAAGGTTCCTAGAGACAAGGGTTTTCCCTGTGATATATGTCTTTGATATACGTGCGGGGTCAAACAGTAGTACTTGGCCCAATATCTCAGGGCNAGAGCACTGAATATGTGGCAGAGGATCGATTCCAAACACTAAATTATGAGAGGCACCGAGAGTGAACTATGTTTTTTCCTCCACAAAGAAAAACCTCCACAAAATTTAACTGTGGAGGTTTTCATATGTAGATTATGAATCAAATTGTTTTTATTCTGGATGTTGCTGCTACTTTGCTAGGAGTCATCCGCATATCTGGTTCACATAAAATCCTTTTTAGGCACATATATAGATAAAATGAATTTAAAATATAAAACAAAAACATATATAACTAATTTGTATTTATCAAAAACTGAAAATTGTTTTTGTTTGCAAAAAAAAAGGGAAAAAGTAAGTAGTGTTATTAACAAATACATATGCACCACGTCCAGTGCTCCTTATCAAACATAAGGCATCGATTAGACATATGTTAAATATAACTCACTGGTGCATCATTGTTAGTCAAGCATCGATATCTATAGTGGTGCTTTGTGATATATAGTGCATTGATTAAGGGTTGTTGTTAAACCACGTGGTGCGTCGGGTTATATTGAATGCACCAACTCTCTATGTTAGTTCATGCACTAAACACTTTTAACTGATGTGTTAACTTTTCATGACACGCTGTTAACAGGTGCATTCTAAAATGTGCATCGGAATGATAATTTTTAAACTATTTTTCCTGGTACAACTTACTTAACCGCACCAGGGTGTTTCTTTAAATTAACGCATCAAGGCTCCATTTGAGCTTTGTATATGTTGATACCAATGTGTTTGTATTATAATGCATTGGTAACAATCCATCCCACAAAACAAACTGAGATGGTAAATTATTATGTATTTTTCTCATTGTGTTGTAGTACACATCACCGGTGCGTTTTATTTATTTGACGCACCACAAAGGAAATTTGTGTTGCAAAAAATTGGTGGTGCATTCGATTAATAGAACACATTGGTGCTTACCATAAGACAATTCGGTGTTGTGATATGTACAAGACCAGTGCGTTGTTTTGATCCATATGCACCGACCGATGAATAATTTGTATATGAACTTATGCAGTGTGATGTGTTAATATAAACATACAGGTGCTACCATGTTATTGGAGCACTGGTGTTTTGTTTAATGGCGCGTTATGGTGTGGACAACACCGATGACAAGACGTCCACCGAAACGAGACAATGAACCAGTGCGAGGTGTTACTATTAACACACATGTACCACCATCACAGTGGAGCATAGTCATTTTATTCCTCGATGTGTTGTAAATGAGAGAGCATCGAGAATGAGGCATCAAATGAGACGCCCCACTATGGAAATTTGGGAAATACAAGTCCCGATGTGTTTCTATATATAGTTCTGATATGTTGAATTACAATGGTTGCACCGCTACATTTAAATTTATAAATCGATATGTTAGTGGTGTCATTAGTTAAGTGAAGTGTGTCGGTGCGTAATGTTAAATGGCACCGGTGCGATTTTTTCAGTGCGTGTATTGTTTTTATAAGGTATGGCAGTACATTTGAACATTGACGTGTCGAGGCGTTATTTTTCTGGTACGCCCCAACATGATTAGATGAACTTGGTGCACCACTAAGTTAAATTTTATATATCATTGAGCTAGTATCATGGTTAATGAAGTGTAATGGTCTGGCGTGGGCATAATCTCATTTTGCGCCGGTGTTGAGGCATTCCAAAGGATGCACTACTTTATTTTCTAGTAATTTATCGCGGTGTGATAGATTGAACGGCACTGATAAGGACACATATGGGCGTGCCAGCAACGGTGCTCACTGCGTATTTAACACAGTATGCACCTATGGTGGTGCTCATTGTGTATTTAATGCAATATGCACCGCTTTGAGGCAAGCCGAACCGTTTAGGCGCACTGTGTGAAAAAGAAAAAAAAATGTGAAATTTCAAGATAAATTGTAATTTTGATTGGACGAAAATGAAAATAGGAAGGTTATAAATAATTTACCTAGTCTCTTATGTCGCAAAGAGGCATGGTTGAATCGTTGAGAAGAAGTGAAAATTCATGGTAATTTCCAAATTTTGGAATGTGTGGAATCCACAAATGGAGCTAACATAGTCGGTGTAGAGCACCAGAAATAGGGCATATTAGGAAGAAAGGTGAGCATCAGTGCTTGTTTAATAGTTTGGAAGCACGATATGCATTGTAACAATGAAAATCAGTTTGGTAAATTGTTTTATTTACCCTACAATAGTGCACCTTTCAACAGTGAGGCGCACCAGGGTGTATCGTTCAACGACGTCGATGCAATTTATTCGGTGCATGTAATTTTATAATAAAGTATGTCGGTGCTACTAAAACATGAATGCATCGGTGATGTATTGTTCATAAATGTATTGATGTGTATTGTTCAATGACACCTTTTATGCACCTAGTTATGTTATTTTGAGAAGAAACAAGAATATCATAGAAATTACCAATGGAACAATAGAATATAGAGAATAGGACACCAAAAGTGATACCTTTATTGAAACAAGAGAAACATTCACTTGCCTCTTTGAGGGGGAAACCTCCGGAAGAGCAGTGCTCTCTTGCAATAATTCTCAATACATCCTTTCTCATACCTCCTACTCTTATTTATACTAATTCTATCTACTAGAGAACATTCTAAAGGAAGATCTTTCTAGAAGCGAAATCTTATATTAGGTCTTCTTACATTGAGTTGTTCACATTTATTTAATATGCCTTATTAACTAATGTCGTCCTTTATTACATGGAAAATATATATCCTACTAACTAATGACAAAATAAGAGGGGTTAGGGTCAGATCCTAGCATGCTCTCCCCCTTCAAAAGTAGCCTTGTTCTAGAGGATGAAAATGTGGAAGTTGTTGCACTATGGAAATTGGTTCCCAAGTCGCATCCTCTATAGACATGTCCTTCCACTTGATCAACACTACTTTGATAATTATGCCATGTAAGTGACGCCCGCGCACATTGAGGACAGATTATGGTTGGATCCAAAGGGAGCCTTCTTCATCTAATTCAGGAAAGATGGTTTGAACCGTGCAATTCTGACCCACCACTTTATTCAAACAGGAAACATGGAACACGGGATGTATTTTGGAGATAGTTAGAAGTTCAAGTTTGTAGGAAACTAGACCAGTTCGTTTGATGATCTGATAGGGATCATAAAATTTGGGTGCCAACTTGTGGTGGACATGTGCTTTGAGTGATTTTTGTTTGTAAGGTTGGAGTCTGAGAAACACCTAGTCACCTTCTTCGAAAACCTATTCGGAACGGTGTTGGTCAGCCTGTTGCTTCATACAATTTTGGGCCATGTGGAGATTATCCTTCATATCCATGAGGGTAGTTGATATACCTTGCATCAACTTATCAATAAACTAGAACTTGGAGGTGCCTGGAAGATATGAAGTTTATATGGTGTCATTTTGTTTGATGTATGATAGGAAGTGTTGTACCACCATTCAACCAAGGTTAACCATTGCACCCATTGATGTTGTTTATATGAAGCAAAAAAGTGCAAGTAGGTTTCCAAAAAATTGTTGACAAATTCCATTTGGCCATTTGTCTGGGGATGGTAGGCTATGCTCATGTTTAGTTCTATACCTTGTAATTTAAACAATTCTTGCCAAAATGTGTTGGTGAAGGTAGGGTCACATTTAGACACAATGGATGTTAGCATGCCATGCAATTTGAAAATTTGATCAATCAAAAATTATGCTACCATAGCTAGTGTAAAAGGGTGTGGAATGGAACAAAAATGTGCATACTTGGAGAGGCGATATACCGTGACCATGATGACTGACTTGTTACCTTCTTTTGGAAGGCCCACTATAAATTCCATGGAGATGTCAGTCCAAATGGAAGCCGGAATGGGTAACGGATGTATAGCTCTAGTGGTCTTGATAGTTTCCCCTTTATTGCATTGGCATACATCACATTCGGTGACAAAGGTAAGGATGTCCTTCTTCATGCCTTCCCAGAAAAAAGAATAGTAAGCATGAGAATATCTCTTTTGGAATCATGAGTGACCCTCTAGAGAAGATAAGTGCAACTCATTTAAGAGCCTAGGCATGAGAGTTGAAAATAGAGACAAAACCAAGCGATCCTTATACCAAAGGGTATTTTCTTGCCAAGTGTAGTCAGGGGGAGGGTTAGGGTCCTCCTAAATTCATTGAATTACCTGTGATATGGTTGGGTGTGTTAGCCGCTCTTGTCACACTTCCTGAATCCAATTAGGAACAGGGAATGATAAGGAAAAGAGGGAACCTTCATCATCATATTGTCTGGATAACGCATCAACCACTACATTTTCTTTTCCTTTTTTATATATGATCTCATAATCATAGCCCATCACTTTGGTCAGACACTTGTTCTATTCCATGGAGAATAATCATTGCTCTAATAAATACTTCAGACTATGGTGATCTATTTTAATCTGAAAACGGTGTCCTAATAGATATGGTCACCACGTGTGCACAACATGGAGAAAGGCCATCATTTCCTTTTCATATGTAGATTTTCCCATATTGTGGCCAGTCAAATCCTAGCTAGTGAAAGCAAGAGGTCTACCATATTGTGTGAGAACTGCGCCAATACTAGTACCTAAAGCATCCAATTCCACCACAAAAGTTTTGATAAAGTCAAGGGTTGTTAAGACGGGGGTAGTGAACATTTCTTGCTTTAACTCTGTGAAGGCTTGCTATGTTGTCTGTGTCCAATGAAATGCATTCTTTTTTAGAAGGTTCATCAATGGCCTGGATATTTTACCATAATGGTGGACAAATTTCCTATAATATCATGTGAGGCCTAAGAAACCTCGAAGGTGCTTCAAAATCATGGTTCTCGGCCACTCCTACATGGATTGAATCTTTTTGGGGTCCACCCTTACCCCCTCACAGCCCAAAATGTGTCCCAAGTATTCCACCTCACTTGCTCCAAAATCACACTTGGTATTTTTGACAAACAATTGATTGTTTTGTAACATACTTTGTCCACATGGTGTAGATGGGCATCCCAAGTGCGGCTATAAATGAGGATGTCATCAAAGAAAACTAGAACAAACTTCTGTAGGTAGGGATTCAAGATTTTATTCATAAGACTTTGAAAGGTGGATGGGGCATTGCAAAGGCCAAAAGGCATTACCAAGAATTCATAATGCCCTTCATGAATTTGGAAAGAAATCTTGGGAATATATTGATGCAAGAGAATCCTGCCTCCAAAACCAAGCACCTTTGATTAGACCTAGATGTATTTGCTTTTACCAAGGGAGTGGGTTCCCTAAGCATGAATTAGTGTAATTTCTATGTCAATTAAGTTCTACAAGTATCGTATGAGATAGGTTTTGTTGAGTTGATTTTATTTGTAATTGAATCTGCCTTAGTTTAGCAAATGTCAAAGGAATAGATACCTAGAACCTAGGGATGTTTGAGGATATTGTGGATCTGAGAGATCCTCGGGGTTATGGCAGATTTTAGAGAGTGTGTTTAGGGTCTGAAACTGGTTGAACAGTTTAGATATTTCCCTTTATAATTTGTAAGCCTACGTGCATGATACGTGTGGCCAAATGAGTGAGAAAGGATAGTAGAGTAAAGAGGCCTATCGTATTTTCTATGTATAGTATGCACAAATGGTAAAGGAATCACTATGTTTCAAGTTTTCAATGATGTATTAATACCTATGTTAAATGTGTGTGTGTGAATGGTGGAAGAACAGTTCGAACTCTGTCAATTGTATGTGTAGGTATCGGGTGGAAGACACACACAAAGATCGTGATACATTGTTTATCATGACAGGATCAACAATGATCCTTTGAATCGTATTGAAATCAAGTAATATCGAGGAGGAACGAAGTTGGAATTCAAATTATGTGCACAAGTGGGTCAAAGAATAGAGTTAAAATAATTTCACAGGTGAAGAGGAACAACCACCATCCAATCAAGGATAATGGTTAATTATGACCGTTAGATTTGGTGTCTGGCCCTTACAAGGCTGGAAGAATTATGGCCGTCGGATCTTGATCAAGATCAATATTAATTGTCGATCCTCATCAGATCGGAAGCAGACTAAATAAGTAAAGTGTGAAAAATCTGATAGTTTGATGTCGATGTAGATAGGACTATCCCATTACATAGAATATCGATGGTGTAGAGGGAGATCGGAGAGGAGAAGGTGCTTGACACTTAACGCGTTAGATCGGATGTGTTGAAAAAATGACTATTGGAAATAGTTTTGAGTCTGGGGTCTAGTAGACCAGATCGGTTGGTAAACAAACCTTGTGACTAGATTAGCCAGTTACCATTGGATTGGGCAGAGGAAAAATCCAAGTGCAGAAAGAAGTATGACAGTCTGGGGCTAGTACACGTCAGAATACATGTATAGCCAGTAAGGAAGAAACACATATCCCACTAAGAAAATGGCACGTATCAAGGTCCATTCGATAGATGGAGCATGTGAAAGTTATAGATCAAGGTGACATGTGGCAGCCTAATCGACAGTCACACATGGCAGGTCCAGGTCATCATGTCCATGTGGTTTCATGCCACATCATACTGAATCAGGGTCTTGTTGGTGTATTAAGGAATTGATTTCTGGTGATCTGGTCCCGATATATGTCATGTCAACGTAAGGGAATCCACGCAAGAGATGACATGTGGGTGCAGTAGACCTATCGTCCGATTGAGAGAAGATCGACAGTAAATATTGGAGAACGGGAACATTTTGAGGTGGGTTCAGGGTCATCCTTTCTGTGATGATCAACTGTGAGGAGTCCAATCTAGAAGACTCTAACGAGAGCTCGAGATCATCCATTCTGTCATGATCAATGGAGGAAATTGAAAGGCATAGAAAAATCGATAGGTCTGCAGGAGAGTTGAGTTCGATGGTGATAAGGTTAAGCTTGTGGTCATAGCCTGAGGTCACATGGTGTATGCGCTACAGGAAAATAACTAAAGAAGAAAGGCCCACGGTTATGTTAGATTTTTTTATTGAGATGAGTGTTTGTTCTGAGTGTTAATGGACTGGTGTGAAACAGAGAACACATAACTTTAATCAAGGAGGATTTGGGCCTGTATAAGAATCGAGAGCAGCTCAATATTGAAGTTGCTCATATTTTTATTTATAACTCTACACCTATGAATACTGAGATTCCTAAGGGGGTCTTCATCATATATGCTTCATTCATCCAAATCTAGTGATATCCTGCACAAAGATCTAGTTTTGTGAAGAAACATGCACCTTGGAGTTCATCCAACATATCATCAACAATAGTAATGGGAAACTTATCCTTAATAGTCAATTTATTAAGGGCATGAAAATCTGGAGAAATGTGCCACAACCCTTTCTTTTTTAAGACCATCATAACAAGGGATGAATATGGGCTTGTACTTGGGAAAATTACTCCAGCCTCTAGTAATTCCTGCACTATTTTTTCTATTTCATTTTTTTAAGCAAATGGATACCTGTAGGGATGTACATTGGGGGGATGACCTCCTAGGAGGAGAGGGATGTCGTGATCATGCTCACCCATGGAGGGGGGTAGATTTGTGGGTGTCTCAAAGACCTTGTGGTGCTTATCCAAGACCAGTTGCAAATCAAGATGTATTGTTGGGGATGATTGATCATGTACCTGTATGGTATTAAGTTGAGAAATCACACCATGGTGTCCTTTCTTCAAGATTTTCTTCATCCGGTGAGAACTGATAATTTCTGGGGATCCCGCTTGTAGGACTCTGAGGGTATAGGTGTGAGCATATTGAGTAAAAATCATATATAACTCTTGATAATCCATGGTAATTGGTCCCAAGGTGTGAAGCCATTCAACACCCAAGACAATATCACAGCCACCCATGGAAATAGAGAACATGTGAGTTTTCAAGTCATCATCACCCATTTGGAGTTTGACATTCTCACAACAGCTCCCACATTTCATTGTACCACCATTAGAAATAAGAATTAGAAAATTAGAAACTGGTCTCACAAAGAGATTGACCTCCCCAGGGACCCTACAATGAATAAAATTATGGGTGCTACCATTATCAATCAATACCATGACCATCCTATGTTTGATGTAGCCCTTGATTTTTAATGCATGTGGAGCAGATATGCCCACGAGGGCATGGAGAGAGATGACAGGTTCCTTCGGTGCTACAAGAGGTGTGACTGGATCTGGGATGGGGACAATTCGTTGTGTGTCCTCTGAGTTAGTGGCCTCATCTAAAAGTATGTCCTCGGAGGATGTGGAAGTTGACGCATCAATTTTGAAGAAATTACGCTCACAAAATTTATAGCCTGGCGAATAATTTTCATCATAGTAATAGAAAAGTCCTTGCTTCCAACATTCATCCATTTATGTAGGAGATTCCTTTTGAACCTTCAAGTTTGTGTCAGAGCAGAGGTACCCACTTGATGAGGGTAGTTGGGAACTGCAAAATGAAGGGGTTGTTCCTAAAGAATAGTCTCAACTTCCAATGCTAATGTGCACACCTACAACCAAGTAATCGGATGGTGCATGCAAACATGAGCCTGAATGGTGTCCTTTAAGCCACTGAGAAAACACTCTAGAAACAATTCATCATATAATCCCTCGGTTTTGATATCCAACTATTCAAATGCAGAGATGAATTATGCTACTGGCCATGTTTGTCGCAACTTGGTGAGTCGTACCAAAAAGTGAGATTCTCTATCAAAACGGGAACAAACTAATTTGGTGAGCATGGTCCAATTTGTTAGTCCTGGATAAAAAAAATTATGACATTTCCATCATTTCCATCATTTTTTATCCAGGTATAGAACCCCCATATGGAGCTTGGTCTCGTCGTCATGTATATCATGGAGGGAGAAGTAGTGTTCAATTTGGGATACCCACTCGGTCGGGTTTGATCCATCAAATTTATGCATCTCAACTTTGGGCACCTTATTCCAAGAGTTTGGAGATCCAAAGGGGAGTGGGGAAGATGAGGGTTCTCATAATGGGAAGAATGAGAAGAGTGAGGGTGGGACTCAGGTTGTGGACCCTTGTTGTGCATGAGAAAGTGTTGAAATTGGTTGTAGAGGGTGTTCAGGATCTGGTGTAGCTCCTCTTGAAATTGTTTGGAGAGGGTTTTCAGGCCCTGGTTTATCTCCTCAGACAGTTTGGCTACCTTAGTGTCCAATTCATATAGTGTTTGAGCACATGTGGCAGGGGCCATTCTGGAGGCTTAGGTAGAATGATACCTCAGCAATCATCACAATATATAGAGTCTCATGGGCTTGATAGAAACTGAGGGTGTCGGGAGGGGGATATGGTCCACAGAAAATGTAGATACCACTGCAATTAGGATGAATAGAGGAATCCAATGGGATACGTCTCAAATAAGGGTGTCGAGAAGGGGTCGGGTCCACGGGGGAAAAATAGCTTAAAAATGAAGGGCACCACTGCGATCAAGATGAAGATAGGAATCCAATGGGATAGGTCTCAAAAAAGAGTGAAAGAAGGCCCCATACTTTTTTTATATACTCCGATCTTAATAATATTGCAGTGTAAAAATGCTCAAATTCTTAACAAGGAAAAATGTGTAGTAATTTCGCAACCAAAATGTAGGAAGAAAGGTTGCACAGCAATGGGTCATGTTTGTTCTTCTTATGTTTTGTTTCTGTCCCAAGGGCTAGGGTTTGCAAGGTTCCTAGAGACAAGGGTTTTCCCTGTGATATATGTCTTTGATATACGTGCGGGGTCAAACAGTAGTACTTGGCCCAATATCTCAGGGCGCTAACTAAGGAGGCTAGACCATACCCTTAGTTGTTCTACCCGATTACCTAGGTACTAGAGAGTATCTTCCTGAGTGTTTTTCTTAGTGGCACTATAGCATTCAGGCAATCGATCGATTAATCGACAATGGGCTTCAGGATACCTAGGCCAGTTCGTATAGAGGTGTTGTCTAATGCACTACCACTCGAAGGGGTATCAACAGGGGTTACAAGGGTGTCCAAAAATGTGAGCTTAAAAACCTCTTGTATTTCCTACGTGTATGCTTCCCCAACCACGGATTTATGCACTAAACGAAAGATCATTGTAGGTTAAAGATGCGAGAATACGTCTCTACCCTAGAAAAATTTAACCCACAATTCCTTCTCAGGAAAGAGCTCTAATACCACTTGTTATGCACCTGGTTATGTTATTTCGAGCAGAAACAGGAATATCACAGAAATTATCAATGGAACAATAGAATATAGATAATAGCACACCAAAAATGATACCTTTATTGAAACAGGAGCAATGTTCACTTTCCTCTTCGAGGGGGCAACCTCCAACAGAGCAGCGCTATCTTACAATAATTCTCAAGACATCCTTTCTCATACCTCATACTCTTATTTATATAAATTTTGTCTACTAGATAACATTCTAAAGGACAATATTTCTAGAAGCTGAATATTCTATTAGGTCTTCTTACATTGACTTATTCACATTTATTTAATAGGCCTTATTAACTAATGTTGGTCTTTGTTACATGGCAAATATATATCCTTCTAACTAATGACCAACTAAGAGGGGTTAGGTTCGGATCCTAACAGCACCGGTGTGATTTATTCAGTTCATATAATTTTATTATAAAGTATGGCAGTGCTACTGGAACTTGGATGCACTAGTGTTATATTGTTCTTGAACTTGTTAGTGTGTATATACCTTAAAGGTGCACCGAGAAAAAAACCTCCGCAAAAACCTACGGTCGTGATCTGAAAATCCTTAGATATTAATCTTAATCTTTAAAAACCCATTTAGTATCTAACTTGATTTAGAATAATTCTTGATTGTATTGAGGTGATTTGCAGAAAAATGATGTTGTGCTTATTATTCGAAATCTCATAAAATGATGATTAATTTGAAGAATTATGAGATAACACAATAGAAAATAAAAGAACTCAAATAAACAATATTTGATGACATATTTTACTTCATCTCTGAGTTCCATTTAAACCAATGAGACTTCTTTTCATAATCTCAAAATGTCAAATTACAATACAAAATGGGCTTACAAAGACAAATTTGAATTCACTCTATAATTTCGTTGCTCAAACTCATATATAGAGTTTACTATTGAATTCCTTGCGAAATTCTGAGAAAAATGAGTATAAAGTTGACTATATTCTCAATTGGCTCAATTTCACCCTCTTTACACGCCAAACGATGCATTATGGTGCTCATTAATGGCAATTTGTACTAAGACTTTCAAAGACATATTAGCACAAAAATAACATCACCATCCAAACGGATGACACGAGTCATTTTTTTATTGGTCCAAATGGAACCTTGAAAAGTCCATTTCTGGGTGACACATGGCACACTGTCGTGTTGCCACGTGACCCCGCTGACATCATCTTGTTGTATGGATAGGACACATGTCACCCTTCAGTGATGACATGTGTCACCTTTAACTTTGACTTTTGTCATTTTTCCATGTTGACCACAACTTTGACCAGCTATAACTTTTGCATATGAACTCTGTTTGAGGCGATTTTTGTATTGTTGGAAAGCTATCACTGAGATATACACAATGAAGTCCTTTTAGAGATCATTTGAGATGATGAAATTTTGAGCTTTACTAGATCCTCCAGGATCACACCTTTCCACTAAAGAACTTTTGGTCCTCCAAAAGAATGAATATTTCAACAACTTAGTGATGATAACTCTTACTCACTCTTCCACCTTACTGAAGTTCTCTTATTCAATAACTTAGTGATGATGAAATTTGTTCACTCTTCCACCTTGTCGAATATTTTGGGACTAATTCTTCATGTTGGATCTTAGATCTTGGATACTATATCAATGTACTTCCATCTGCTTCTGAAATATGGCTCTGACTCTGACTCTTTAACAACTGGTGCTAGTTCAAATCTAGTTCTGGCTCATAGATTCCTTCATAACAAAAGTTTGCTCACTGAATCTCTGCAATATCTAAATTTGAATCATGTACTCAACATCCACTCCCATCTCTTTCTATGTTGAAGATGGTCTATCTTGGAAACTATGAAACCAAGTCGAATGTTAATCTATGCTCACTCATCTGAACTCATTGTTCCTATAATGTTGATGTATCTATAGGAGTCTTTGAATGAATTCCTCGTTCATTTCCTCTCTCCTTCCCTGAAAGCAACACTAAACATATTCTTTGTATACATTCGTACCATTTGACCTTCTTCTAATCAAGGTATACATCTACATGAACATGACATAATATCATGGATATGCTTATAGCATACATCTTTACAATTATATACCTCCTTTCTTTACCAACTCTATGAAGATTTGCATTATTATTATGCTCTTCTTTCTCTCGATCTACATGCTCCAACTGTCTGCATTCTTTTGTTCCTTCACCTTCGGTTCTTCAGAATAAGAAGATTAACTTAGACAATTATTTCCAAATGTAGTTCTTTATCTAATAATAAGACAAATACAATTGTCTACATTGTTTTCAAAATTCTTAGAAATCTCTATAAGATCCCTCTCACTCCTATAACAAATCGTCTATATAAAAACCCTCACAAGATTCCTCTCAATTTAAAACAATGTACAAGAGGGATATATAGAAATCTTACAAGACTCCTCTCACTCTTAACAATATATAAGGTGGTTATATAGAAATATTACAAGACTCCTCTCAGTCTTAAAAATATACAAGGTGGCTATATATAAATCTTACAAGACTCCTCTCACTCTTAACATTCTCTAATGAGTGGCTTACAAGCCTTCTAATATAACAATATAAAAAGACTTAGAAGGTATCTACATATGCATATTAACTTGTAATTTACAAAAATACATATTTACAATGAAATATTTTCTGATAAATGGTTTATTCATGGACTCATCCTTCCCTTAGTACTTGAGGGAGTCTCACAGCTTCCTATCTCTGACAATGCCTCTGACGTTGATGTTGAATCTAACATTGAATATGATGCAAAATCTGATGTTGAATCCAAGAAACCATTATACTAGATTATAGGTCTTCCTAGTAGCCTATATAACCTCTCTTTGTGAACACCAAACACTACTATTGTATCCTTAGTAGCTTCCCTAGAATACACAAGTACTTGGCCATTCTGGAATGTGATTACATATCATTCATCTTCAAAAGATGAAAATGAGAGGAGGGTTACTTTTAAATCTGGAACATTTCACATATGTTCTATTCCCAAAAACCCCCCCAACTCGAGCTAGACTCTTAGATATCCATACCCTCTTATTCCTTGTCTGGTGTTAGTTTCAAATCCTACATAACAATCTGTGTCGATCTCTGAGAAAGTCAGGAATATTGATCTCATCCTAATCATGTGTCAAGACGATCCACTATCCATTAACCATTCCTCGATGTCTTCATGTGTCACTCTATTAATACCAACCATTATGAAGTATTCTTTCTCAAATCTTTCAGCAAGACTATTAACTTCACCTGGGGTTGTTGCTTGTCTTCTTGCAAGTGCCTTTACATATTTATGGTTTTGCTTCGAACATAAGTGTGGATAAAGTGTCCAACACTTCTCAATCTAATGTTCACTCTTACCACAATAAGAGCAGAGTGTCTTGTTCCCATATTGGAACCACGAGCCCTTCTTGTCATTCCCCCTTTTCCTTTGTTTTGAGAAATGACCTTTACCTTTAGCCTTCTTCTTGGATGGATTTTCTTGCACGGATTGTCTTCTTCGGCATTTATCCATATTATGGTTACTAATTCCACATGAATACGTAGACCATATACCAATATTACAAATGGGAAATGTCTTTATTCCCTCTTTAGAATGCACATCCCTTTATGGATATTTCTTACATATGTTACCTTTCCCTGGGCTGGAAGGCAATACTAACTGTTTATGAAGGACCTCTTCATCTGAAGTTATCCTTACTTCATTTGTCCTTGATCATTCTCCATATTTATAGGGAGAAGAAGAATACGAGGAATCATCTTTCTCGATCATGCCCTTTGAAGGAGTTAGCTTCTCTTGCATCAGAGACTTTACATTCTCTACTTGCCAATCTTCATGAAATGGTGCTAGTGGTGCCAATATGTGATCCTTAGTCTGCAACTTCCTTTCCAACTCATGAAAAATACTTCTATGGAATTCCTCATGACACATTAATTGATATTGAAGCTTCTGCTTCTCCTCTTCGACAGATTGTAGATACATCCTTAATTCGGAATTCTCCTTTTGAATATGTCAGTTAATGTTCTTCTGTAGCCTTAACTTCATGAGAGATTTACTCATTTTGTCCTCTCAACAAGAGTCTATACTGAGAACCTTCAAAACACCTTCAACAACTTGAGTCTTGAACCTCATCACATCAAATTGCAAATACACTTGAAAACTAGCTTTGATACCACTTGATCCGAAAATCCTTAGATACTAATATTAATCTTTAAAAATCCATTGTAGTATCTAACTTGATTCAAAATAATTCTTGATCGTGTTGAGGTGACTTGCAAAAAAATGATGATGTGCTTATTATCCAAAATCTCATAAAATGATGATTAATTTGAAGAATTATGAGATAACACAGCAGAAAATAAAATAACTCAAATAAACAATATTTGATGACATATTTTACTTCATCTCTGAGTTCCCTTTAAACTAATAAGACTACTTCTCATAATCTCAAAATGTCAAATTACAATACAAAATGGACTTACAAAGACAAATTTGAATTCACTCTCCAATTCCACTAATGACACTCAGCTATAGAGTTTACTATTGAATTCCTTGCGAAATTCTGAGAAAAATGAGTATAAGTCAACCATAGTATGAATTGGCTCAATTTCTACCTCTTTACACGCCAAACGATGCACTAGGGCACTCACTAATGGAAAGATGGACTAAGACTTTCAAAGACAACATCTTAACACAAAAATATCATCACCATCGTACTCCTCCCGAAAAAATGAGAAAAATGAGTATAAACATGCCTATGT
>JZKD02S2196983.1:30270-40338 GCA_000966675.3 Picea glauca
AGTTGACACTTCAGTTTGACTAGTTGAGTTGAGTTTAGATGTTGCATTGGGATCATCACCATGCAACATTTGGATCATCACCATGAAAATTCGACCTTGCCTTGGTATCATCACCAGAGTAGCACATTAGCCTTGATTCCCTAAGTTAACTCCTCACTACTCACTGTTCAGTCAGTTAACTAAAGACTAGTTGACTAGTTAACTCAACTAGGTGGCAGTTCACTCTCGTAACTGCCTGAGAGACTAGAATAGGTGGTAGTTCACTCCCGTAACTGCTGGTGTGTGTCCAAATCACTCTAGACCACCACTATGGCGACTTGGTTCACCTCAAGTCGAACTCATTGTGTTATACAGAGTATATCATGTGTAAATTATTCATTATTCATAACTGTTAATGATAATTCTTCCATTCTTTCTCTGCTTCTTCTTCCTTTTCCAAATATCTCTACAAATGTGTGCATTATTGTTTATCTAGATCTATTCTGTGCAGTTTCAACACATTTACACAACATGGCATCGGTGATAGCCATCCTTGCGCCGATAAGCTCATATTTCTTGGTGTGTTCTATGCTGAGCAACGTTTCCTCCGTGGTGATGAGAATCGAGCTATCCAATGTGAGAGTTATCTTCTTGGTGGTCCTCTTCATGATAGATTTCCTTTTCCTATCATAAGTGATCACCTGTATATAGGTGACCTCATCAGCAGACTCATGTATTTGTTGTTCTCCCCAGGTTAGAGTGTTTCCTAGGCTCCCTACTGTGTGCATTGTTTCTAGGACTGGTTTCTGTGCTTCGTTCATATGCTCCAATGGCTCGACCTCCGTCTGTTGTTCATCGGATGGTGAGGTATCGACCAAAATTGAAGAGTCAGTGATATGTTCAATACTTAATTGGTGATCGGATGTTGAGGTGCCAACCTCTTGCTTTTGAAATTCCTCTTTTTGTCCACATGATCCTAGCTCCTCTCTAGTTGTGTCTTTTGGAGTCTTCGACAAGTCGAGAAACTCAGTGTATAAAACATTTTAGGCCTCATGGTTTCCCTGTAGAGGGTTTTTAACTGAAGCATTGGGACTTGGAGCAGATATTTTCTCAGGTTCCTTCCCCTTTGTAATCGGTATCAGAGTTACCTGGGAGACCTCCGAATTCTCTTCATCATCATAGATGGCTATTATATCAAACAAGGGATTTGGCACACCTGTTTCACCTGGCATTCTTGGAACCTCATGCTGGGTTGGAATGGTCATCGATGATCTAATATGCGGTGATGGAACCCTAGGGTTTTCCAGACCAGTGATTTCCTCGAGTTGTATTGACTCTGAGCCATTTGGCTCCTCTCTGATTGTGATTGGATCATCCAAGGGGATCCTCATCATTTCTATGATTTGAGGATCATTCTCCAGCTGGTCGATGACTCTTTGGGCTCCTTCTAGTAACAACAACCCTCTCCTTTGTGCCTCTGTGGTTTCTGCTGCTTTGATTTGTCGTCTAACCCTGAGAGCTTCTTGAGCTGACTGCTTTATTGTTTCGACTTGCTCATCCATGCTCATAGATTTGAACCTAGTCATGTTAGGGTTATCCTTTCTCTATAATACCTCCTCCTAGTCCTAAGCACATTCTATGAAAATATCATATTCAAACTTGTCATGCGTGTATGGCCAACACAAAGAGACTTGTGAAGCATGTTGGAGGACTAGGTTTTTAGGCTCATGCTTGCGAAACCGGCCTATTGGGAACATGTATTCTAGCCGAATCAAACCATCTTGTTTATATTGAGCAGTGTCCTTCACTATATAAAACCCCACATGGAAGCCGTAGGGTATAAATTCTCGTTTCGTTTCCTTAACCAAAGTGGCGTTATATCCCTGCAGGATAGTATGATAACAAATTTCTCCCACGATGAGCTGGCCTGGGACATGAGCATGGAGCAAATGTGGTGCTCCAGTGGCCCCGAACACACTGATGTAGGTTGTGTGTTCATATAGATACCAATGGCCTACTTTCCAGATAATTTTCTTTCCCACTGCAGACATCCTTTGGCATTCCTTTTTAAATATAATGAAACAAATCCTGGTGATGAATTCATCGCAAATAAGGGCGTAAGATTTTTTGTACCTGTTCTCCCATAGGATGCTGAAGTAGACATAAAAATGCAATTTTTCAACGTTCCAACTTAAATTCATACTGGTGAAGACATTCCTCGCGCAAATTACATCTAGCAGGTACGAGGCCATGTGAAAAGCGAGAGTTTCTCCTTCTTTCGACGTCTGAGCCTTCTTTACATTGATGCTCAATTGCTTGGAGATAATTTCTCCCCAGTTGAATCTAATCCAAGAAATTACCACAGTGTATGCCAAGGGCATCCATGCTTTTGAGAAATTGGAGCAGTCCTTTTCTCCGTATAGTCAGCAGATTAAAGCCATCAAGTAGATATATGGCTCCCTTAGGTTCACTGTCCCGTAGCAACCGTTGCTCAAGTTTGTAAATTTCTTGTATTCCTTCCACTAGGAAGACATTAATAATATGGTGTCATGTAATTCATAGAACCTCACCACAAAGTCTGTGTTCAACCTCTCCTCCGGGTCCCTGATTTTGTAGTAATTTTGAGCTTCTGTTGGGAGAAAAACTCCGACACATCCACCGTTCTCATCGTTAATGAGGCACTTCTGCGCATATGTATGATCAATTAGTCAAGTCAAAATCTCAATGCAGGGAAATAATGGAGTTCGATAAGCCACCAGATGCAAGCATGACTGTCAGATATTCAGGAAAACCTGGTCATCGAGCGCCCTTACATCTGGGTCACTGTGTGGGATACACTTCGGGTAATCTTCCCTGTTGATTCTTTTGAATAAATATCCCCACTGTGGGAGCATTAGTGTTGATCCAGTGGTTGCTTCCATATCGCCAAACATGGGGGGTTGAATGAACACCTTCTTTGTCAAAGCTTTAATGACTGGTTCTGCCCTGAGAGCATATTCCAACTGCCTCGTAGTGCCGGGAGAAGAACCTTCACCAATCTTTGCCTCTTTTAACTTCGGTTCCCTCGGGGAGCATCTGGTCATTGGCTTTCTTGGAGGCATTTTTCCCTGTAGATAGAACATAGTTAGACACTGTGTAAACAGATTGAATTCTTATATATACAAATTATGACCGTCGGACTGATAAAATTTAACACATACATCTTCTACTAGATTAACCTAGTTTTTATTTTTTGACAGTCTGAGAATCAACGCAGTCTTGAGACGCTCTCTTCACTTCTTCGAATTCTCTGGAAATGGAAATTTGTGTGCAGAATGGAGGTGTTCAAAATAGTTTTCGTGTTTTAAATAGAGATGATACTTACCTTTTCGCATAAGTCATTCAATTCGGGATATGAGTGTGGTTCTACAAAATTGGCCGCCAGATCTTCATCATGTTGAAAATTAAATTCAATCATAGGTTGGCGGCGCGGGCACATGCTGTAATATGGTCTATAGATGATTTCAAAATCCCGTTCTTTAGTCGGTGCATGGGGTAACAATATGTATGGATGGAAGCATTAACTGGCCTATTAAATGGCAGAATCCAATCATATCTCATGTTGACAACATCCAATCGTTTCCCTGATCTAACAGGTGGATCGAGAGTCGAGTCTTCTCTTTAAACATTGTTCGTTGATATCTCCTGGAAAAAGCTCAGATGTCGATCCATCTTGGTGTATAGAGATGATTTGGCAAATCCGACTCGGAAGTGGGACTAGGACACATGGACACTTAAGGTGACTCAGGACGAAACTAGACCATACAAAATGCCTACACGAAAAAGACACGTGGCACTTGAAACTAGCATCTTCGTTTAATCGTGTTATCCATAATCAAGGACTTTTCCTTAGCTAATCATTTTAACCATAGATCCTACCCTGCCGACACCAAAAAGTATCAAGGATTGACGATCAATGATAAGCTTAACCAAGTGCTCCTGGATTAACCCCCTCAAAATTTTCCGATGCCGAAAGTGCATCGGGGATCGACGATCGACGATGTGTTAATGCGGAAAGTTTCAATGACTTAACCCTTTGAGATTTCACCAACATTGAACAAACACATCCGTCATCGGCTATCGGGTGTTTTCCATGGCTCATGTCAATGTTTAGCCCTCTCGTATTTTGCCGAGCCGATGGTAATCAACTAACTCCTGGATATTCTTGGAGAATAACTAACACAAACTTACTTCTCCTTTTACTGATGCTAATGGTACATCGATGATCGACGATTATTGTTACTATGTGGTAATTTTACCTACTTGGATTTTTTATGACGCCGAACATAAGCACGCTAGTCACAACGTTAGCTGCAGATTCTTAGTGAGAATGCCAATTTATTTTAGACACAAGTTTTCATATTAACAGGTTCAAACAAATCCAATTTGATCGATAAGAGTCATGAAAACAAACTAATCAATCCCTCCATAGTGGACCCAATTTATACAACAAAATAAAAGAAAACAAGTGGTACCCAAAAGAGACAAAATTTCATGAAAGATTTTAGGGTGTATTGAGCGCTCAACACATTGGNTCCCTAAGTTAACTCCTCACTACTCACTGTTCAGTCAGTTAACTAAAGACTAGTTGACTAGTTAACTCAACTAGGTGGCAGTTCACTCTCGTAACTGCCTGAGAGACTAGAATAGGTGGTAGTTCACTCCCGTAACTGCTGGTGTGTGTCCAAATCACTCTAGACCACCACTATGGCGACTTGGTTCACCTCAAGTCGAACTCATTGTGTTATACAGAGTATATCATGTGTAAATTATTCATTATTCATAACTGTTAATGATAATTCTTCCATTCTTTCTCTGCTTCTTCTTCCTTTTCCAAATATCTCTACAAATGTGTGCATTATTGTTTATCTAGATCTATTCTGTGCAGTTTCAACACATTTACACAACATGGCATCGGTGATAGCCATCCTTGCGCCGATAAGCTCATATTTCTTGGTGTGTTCTATGCTGAGCAACGTTTCCTCCGTGGTGATGAGAATCGAGCTATCCAATGTGAGAGTTATCTTCTTGGTGGTCCTCTTCATGATAGATTTCCTTTTCCTATCATAAGTGATCACCTGTATATAGGTGACCTCATCAGCAGACTCATGTATTTGTTGTTCTCCCCAGGTTAGAGTGTTTCCTAGGCTCCCTACTGTGTGCATTGTTTCTAGGACTGGTTTCTGTGCTTCGTTCATATGCTCCAATGGCTCGACCTCCGTCTGTTGTTCATCGGATGGTGAGGTATCGACCAAAATTGAAGAGTCAGTGATATGTTCAATACTTAATTGGTGATCGGATGTTGAGGTGCCAACCTCTTGCTTTTGAAATTCCTCTTTTTGTCCACATGATCCTAGCTCCTCTCTAGTTGTGTCTTTTGGAGTCTTCGACAAGTCGAGAAACTCAGTGTATAAAACATTTTAGGCCTCATGGTTTCCCTGTAGAGGGTTTTTAACTGAAGCATTGGGACTTGGAGCAGATATTTTCTCAGGTTCCTTCCCCTTTGTAATCGGTATCAGAGTTACCTGGGAGACCTCCGAATTCTCTTCATCATCATAGATGGCTATTATATCAAACAAGGGATTTGGCACACCTGTTTCACCTGGCATTCTTGGAACCTCATGCTGGGTTGGAATGGTCATCGATGATCTAATATGCGGTGATGGAACCCTAGGGTTTTCCAGACCAGTGATTTCCTCGAGTTGTATTGACTCTGAGCCATTTGGCTCCTCTCTGATTGTGATTGGATCATCCAAGGGGATCCTCATCATTTCTATGATTTGAGGATCATTCTCCAGCTGGTCGATGACTCTTTGGGCTCCTTCTAGTAACAACAACCCTCTCCTTTGTGCCTCTGTGGTTTCTGCTGCTTTGATTTGTCGTCTAACCCTGAGAGCTTCTTGAGCTGACTGCTTTATTGTTTCGACTTGCTCATCCATGCTCATAGATTTGAACCTAGTCATGTTAGGGTTATCCTTTCTCTATAATACCTCCTCCTAGTCCTAAGCACATTCTATGAAAATATCATATTCAAACTTGTCATGCGTGTATGGCCAACACAAAGAGACTTGTGAAGCATGTTGGAGGACTAGGTTTTTAGGCTCATGCTTGCGAAACCGGCCTATTGGGAACATGTATTCTAGCCGAATCAAACCATCTTGTTTATATTGAGCAGTGTCCTTCACTATATAAAACCCCACATGGAAGCCGTAGGGTATAAATTCTCGTTTCGTTTCCTTAACCAAAGTGGCGTTATATCCCTGCAGGATAGTATGATAACAAATTTCTCCCACGATGAGCTGGCCTGGGACATGAGCATGGAGCAAATGTGGTGCTCCAGTGGCCCCGAACACACTGATGTAGGTTGTGTGTTCATATAGATACCAATGGCCTACTTTCCAGATAATTTTCTTTCCCACTGCAGACATCCTTTGGCATTCCTTTTTAAATATAATGAAACAAATCCTGGTGATGAATTCATCGCAAATAAGGGCGTAAGATTTTTTGTACCTGTTCTCCCATAGGATGCTGAAGTAGACATAAAAATGCAATTTTTCAACGTTCCAACTTAAATTCATACTGGTGAAGACATTCCTCGCGCAAATTACATCTAGCAGGTACGAGGCCATGTGAAAAGCGAGAGTTTCTCCTTCTTTCGACGTCTGAGCCTTCTTTACATTGATGCTCAATTGCTTGGAGATAATTTCTCCCCAGTTGAATCTAATCCAAGAAATTACCACAGTGTATGCCAAGGGCATCCATGCTTTTGAGAAATTGGAGCAGTCCTTTTCTCCGTATAGTCAGCAGATTAAAGCCATCAAGTAGATATATGGCTCCCTTAGGTTCACTGTCCCGTAGCAACCGTTGCTCAAGTTTGTAAATTTCTTGTATTCCTTCCACTAGGAAGACATTAATAATATGGTGTCATGTAATTCATAGAACCTCACCACAAAGTCTGTGTTCAACCTCTCCTCCGGGTCCCTGATTTTGTAGTAATTTTGAGCTTCTGTTGGGAGAAAAACTCCGACACATCCACCGTTCTCATCGTTAATGAGGCACTTCTGCGCATATGTATGATCAATTAGTCAAGTCAAAATCTCAATGCAGGGAAATAATGGAGTTCGATAAGCCACCAGATGCAAGCATGACTGTCAGATATTCAGGAAAACCTGGTCATCGAGCGCCCTTACATCTGGGTCACTGTGTGGGATACACTTCGGGTAATCTTCCCTGTTGATTCTTTTGAATAAATATCCCCACTGTGGGAGCATTAGTGTTGATCCAGTGGTTGCTTCCATATCGCCAAACATGGGGGGTTGAATGAACACCTTCTTTGTCAAAGCTTTAATGACTGGTTCTGCCCTGAGAGCATATTCCAACTGCCTCGTAGTGCCGGGAGAAGAACCTTCACCAATCTTTGCCTCTTTTAACTTCGGTTCCCTCGGGGAGCATCTGGTCATTGGCTTTCTTGGAGGCATTTTTCCCTGTAGATAGAACATAGTTAGACACTGTGTAAACAGATTGAATTCTTATATATACAAATTATGACCGTCGGACTGATAAAATTTAACACATACATCTTCTACTAGATTAACCTAGTTTTTATTTTTTGACAGTCTGAGAATCAACGCAGTCTTGAGACGCTCTCTTCACTTCTTCGAATTCTCTGGAAATGGAAATTTGTGTGCAGAATGGAGGTGTTCAAAATAGTTTTCGTGTTTTAAATAGAGATGATACTTACCTTTTCGCATAAGTCATTCAATTCGGGATATGAGTGTGGTTCTACAAAATTGGCCGCCAGATCTTCATCATGTTGAAAATTAAATTCAATCATAGGTTGGCGGCGCGGGCACATGCTGTAATATGGTCTATAGATGATTTCAAAATCCCGTTCTTTAGTCGGTGCATGGGGTAACAATATATATGGATGGAAGCATTAACTGGCCTATTAAATGGTAGAATCCAATCATATCTCATGTTGACAACATCCAATCGTTTCCCTGATCTAACGGGTGGATCGAGAGCCGAGTCTTCTCTTTAAACATTGTTCGTTGATATCTCCTGGAAAAAGCTCAGATGTCGATCCATATTGGTGTATAGAGATGATTTGGCAAAGCCAACTTGGAAGTGGGACTAGGACACATGGACACTTAAGGTGACTCAGGACGAAACTAGACCATACAAAATGCCTACGCGACAAAGACACGTGGCACTTGAAACTAGCATCTTCATTTAATAGTGTTATCCATAATCAAGGAATTTTCATTAGCTAATCATTTTAACCATAGATCCTACCCTGCCGACACCAAAAAGTATCAAGGATTGACGATCGATGATAAGCTTAACCAAGTGCTCCTGGATTAACCCCCTCAAAATTTTCTGATGCCGAAAGTGCATCGGGGATCGACGATCGATGATGTGTTAATGCGGAAAGTTTCAATGACTTAACCCTTTGAGATTTCACCAACCTTGAACAAACACATCCGTCATCGGCTATCAGGGGTTTTCCATGGCTCATGTCAATGTTTAGCCCTCTCGTATTTTGCCGATGCCGATGGTAATCAACTAACTCCTGGATCTTCTTGGAGAATAACTAACACAAACTTACTTCTCCTTTTACTGATGCTAATGGTACATCGATGATCGATGATTATTGTTACTATGTGGTAATTTTACCTACTTGGATTTTTTATGACGCCGAACATAAGCATGCTAGTCACAACGTTAGCTGCAGATTCTTAGTGAGAATGCCAATTTATTTTAGACACAAGTTTTCATATTAACAGGTTCAAACAAATCTGATTTGATCGATAAGAGTCATGAAAACAAACTAATAAATCCCTCCATAGTGGACCCAATTTATACAACAAAATAAAAGAAAACAAGTGGTACCCAAAAGAGACAAAATTTCATGAAAGATTTTAGGGTGTATTGAGCGCTCAACACATTGGAAGATGTCACCAATGTTACCTAGGCAACAAATTTCATTTTTTAAGTGAAGGACATATCCAACACAAGGGAGGATTCCCTAGTAGCCTTAGGGAATCCTAAGGCAAGACACAATCAAGTCTAGGTCTCCTATGTAGCTACCCAATACACCACGAATGAAATATATCAAGCAAGTCAAGGATAAGGTGGTTACACAAAGTAAATTTTAGATTTGGTTTAAAGTAATCTAAGGCTTATTTAAGGGGTTTATCAAGTAACCATCTCATGCAAAAGAATCCCCAAACCACTCAAATATGAAAATTGCCAATGGCTATTTTAAAACTTGCAATAAAGATAATAAAATACAATAGTAAACAAGTTACACCAACAATATAATTTAGTCCTCAAAATGAGTTATAAACAAATGNTCCCTAAGTTAACTCCTCACTACTCACTGTTCAGTCAGTTAACTAAAGACTAGTTGACTAGTTAACTCAACTAGGTGGCAGTTCACTCTCGTAACTGCCTGAGAGACTAGAATAGATGGTAGTTCACTCCCGTAACTGCTGGTGTGTGTCCAAATCACCCTAGACCACCACTATGGCGACTTGGTTCACCTCAAGTCGAACTCATTGTGTTATACAGAGTATATCATGTGTAAATTATTCATTATTCATAATGGTTAATGATAATTCTTCCATTCTTTCTCTGCTTCTTCTTCCTTTTCCAAATCTCTCTGCAAATGTGTGCATTATTGTTTATCTAGATCTATTCTGTGCAGGTTCAACACATTTACACAACATGGCATCGGTGATAGCCATCCTTGCGCCGATAAGCTCATATTTCTTGGCGTGTTCTATGCTGAGCAACGTTTCCTTCGTGGTGATGAGAATCGAGCTATCCAATGTGAGAGTTATCTTCTTGGTGGTCCTCTTCATGATAGATTTCCTTTTCCTATCATAAGTGATCACCTGTATATCGGCGACCTCATCAACAGACTCATGTATTTGTTGTTCTCCCCAGGTTAGAGTGTTTCCTAGGCTCCCTACTGTGTGCATTGTTTCTAGGACTGGTTTCTGTACTTCGTTCATATGCTCCAATGGCTCGACCTCCATCTGTTGT
>JZKD02S2197005.1:13035-29967 GCA_000966675.3 Picea glauca
GCAGAAAAGAGACCAATGTCTATTAGCACAATGCGACAATGACTTGTCGTAATACGACAAGGGGTGTAGGCAGCTTTTTGAGAGTAATAAAAAAAAATTGGGTTGGCTGCCAACACTGCTCCAACCATATCTCTATTGTATAAATGCTCATGAATATGGAATACGAAGGCGAATGAATACCCTTCCCACAAATCTCTCTATCTCTTATTGATTATGTGTGTGTCCCTAATATTTATTCTATATTGTATCTCTCTCTCTTCTTGAATGCATGTTGTTATTCCTTGGCCTACAACAAATACACTTACATCAAACCAGTTTTCTTCCCTTAGGAAGTGGAACAGGATCTTAAGTTTTGTTTTGAATCAATGAGTTGTATTCTTCCTCCATTAATGAATCCCACTCAAAAGTACTTGATTCTTCATGAAAGGACTGTGGATCTGAATTTGTAGCAATGTATTAATGTGGAATATCTTGATGTTGTGATTGCATCCTCCATGTATTGGAAGGATCCCCAAAAATATTTCCTACATACTAAAGTGTCTGACAAGCCCAACAAGGCATGGTAGGGGATGGAGGAGGAGAATCCACATTCTTAGAATTTGAACTTTGTGAAGAGAAGGATGAAACCGCATGATCAACTCTTCAAGTAGAGGCATCTAGAGGAAAATATCCATAGTCACTATCTAAATCCACTATGGAGGAAGGAATATGAGAGGACGATTGTTGGACCTTGACCAAGTTTTGAGGATTGTTTGTCATGTTTGACCTAATTTTAGGACTTCTACAGGCTATCGAAGGTGGAGCACAAGACGAAGTGGATATCACGAGATCTCATCCCCTTTTTGGGCCCTTTTTGGGATTCAGGATTATGTAATGGGTATGGGATGTCGGCCCATGGGTTTACTCATGTTTAGGCCTATTTTGTAATGTATAAATAGAAGGCTAGGAAATGTAAGAAAGAGAACGATTTGCAGGTTGTGATAAATGAAAATGATTGTAAGAGGCTTGGTGTGTGTTGTATGTTGAGACTTGTAGAGCTAAGTGCAAGTCGTTTGTAGTTCTTTGTGTGCAGACTGTGGAAGGATCTGTGCCTAGATCTACTCGGGGAAGCAAGATCTGGCGAGGTGTGCAGATCTCATGTCTTCTACGGAGTAGGACTTGGATGCTATGTGCCTATAAGAAGCTTAACCAAAGATAATAAAGAAGAGAAGAGTTGGTGGATGTAGCCCCAAGGTGAGGGTGAATCACGTACATGTTGTGTTGTTATTCTTTGTGTGATGTATTGATGTGTTTATCCGTTTACTTGATTAGTGATTTAATATAGATGAATGATAGATAGATCTATTGATGCTTAGTGTTTTCTTAGTGCTTAATGATATGGATAGGTGTTAAATCTGACTTATTAACATATGCTTAGTGCTTGAATACCTTAGATCTAAATGGATACTGTTATATTATGTAATTAGGGTTTAACTGCACTGTAACTAAGAACCAGATATTGATTAATGTTAACTGTTGAGTTCTCTGTTAAGTGTTGGAATCACATATCTGTGTCCCAACTAATGTTGCAGACACTGGAGTCCTGCAACCACCCCTGCCTCTACCTCGAGTGAGACTTCATCTTCTTCGCAGGTGTTATCAAAAGGGCTAGTAGTTAGGGTCTTGTTTGTGTGTTGTTTTAGCATTGAACCCTGGGTCTTCCCCGGTGCCAACAAATGGACCTGACACTGTGATTGTTGGGAACTGAGGAAAAATAAGCTTTGTGTGAAGATCTGACCTGAAATTGTGAAATCTCTGTGCATAGATCTGTCTCTCTAGAGTGCAGTATTCAACTTGATATGTGAATCTCTGTGCTAAGAAAGAAGTTTGATCTAAAGAAAAGAGGTAAGATCTGAACGCTTTGTGCTCTGATAGAGGTAATAATAGTGAAAAGTTTTAGATATGGAAGCTTTGTGCCCTGTTGGAGATAAGATTAGCATAAATTTTTGTTTCTAGAATATGAATCTAGGTATGTTTGATAAGATTTTTCCTAGCTTGAAAACTAGGGCACAAGTAGAAGAAAGAAGATTTGATATGAGTAGATCGGATAAGAATAGTGAAAGATATGTTATACCTATGCATAGAGAGAATGTTTGGACTAAAAAATGGATGCAAGACCCTAGAAATAATTTGTTGCAGGGTAGCTACCATGATCCTAGCACGTAGTACAGGAAAGGTTGGGGACCATTTAAAAGAAAGAGAGGATTAACCCTTTGTTACAATTGCAGAATACTGGGACATCTGGCTAAGGAATGCCCTAGTAGAATACCTAGTTGCCTCTATTGAAACTCTATGGACCATGAAGTTTTGGATTGCCTTAGAATGATTGCTAAGGTTGAAAGGATGAATATGAGACAAGAAGACCACGAGAAATGTCAAGCAACTGAAACTATGGAAGAACCCCAGAAAAAATCAGAGAAAGCATTGCTACAGATGAAAGGAACCCTAAATGACCACCGACATGTCAACTTATTAGGGATCTTCAAAGAAGAAGAGTGCATTGAAACAATAATAGGAGACTTCGACATTGACTTTGTTTTGGATGAGGAAACACAGGTAAATATCATGACATAAAGAACTTGGAAAATTTGAGGGGAACCTGCTATGATTCCTTCATTGGGAGGAATAAGATTATTTAAAGGAAAGTTGATAACCCTATGTGGAAGACTTACCCAGATATCTATGAGTGTTCATGGAACTTCGACAAAGGAAGAATTTGAATTTGTTAAATTTATTGAGAATAGCGCTCCATTTGCTATGTTACTAGGAAAACCTTGGATTGAAAGAGACGGGCCAGAAGGAAAGAAGAAGAAGTATTAGAACAAAAGAAGAAAGAATTGAAAGATTAAATGACTAGGAGGATCGCACACTTGATTGAATAACAGGAGAACCGAGCGAATCTATTTAAAACTAGAGACTCAGATGTCAAAGTGGGAAGAACAATAGAAGACCCACAGAGGAATGAAGTACCTATTCCAGATATAGATGAAGTATTACCCCTGATTTCTAGGAAAGAATCTCACCAGCGCAAAGTTACTATGCCAAAAGAAGATAAGAATCAGAAAGGAAAAATAAATACCGAGATGAAGCTCACCAAAAAGAAAGCTAGAAAACTAAGAAAGAAGAGAGATAAGATCAAAAAGTTACAAAAGGTTCCAGAGGGAAATTCGTAGAAGGAAAATTTGCAAAATTGGAACTTCGTCGGAATATCAAAACAATGTCACGTGGCACTTCACCATGACGAAGCAATATAGTCGTTGGGAACAGTATAACCATTAGATTGACGGCCTGAATGGGTAGAAAGGTATTTATGGTCAGAAAGTTCACCACCAGACCATTAGGAACGCACCATAACGGACATAACTGAGTTAATGAAGGCTTCTCACTCATTGCCAAGATATCTATTTATCCTGTCATGCCACACAACAAGAACAGTTTTTCCAACCGTGACTATCTGAGCTCGCATTATAGTTGATTTATCACATTGATCATTGCACTATTTCCATCCATCCCATTTCATTGAGAAGTTACTCTTTGAATCCAAGATATTCAACCACGAGTGTGTATGTCTGAAGAAATTAGTGTAGCCGAAGATTCTATTAAGGAAGTACTCATCGACCTCATGACTGAGAGATTCATGTATGAAAGAGTGATGTCTGTGGGTGCATAAGTGTCCTCGATGAAAGGAGTGCAAGCCTCTCCTTCAACTGCTCGTGGAGACGAACCATCCCGATCATCAATGGAAAAGAGAACCAAATACAGAGATGACCTAACAAATGTGAATTTGATCTAATGCAGGAGCATCTCTCCACGTCAGTCATCCAGCCAGCCAGCTAGCCACGTCAGTGAATTCAAATCACGTGTTGAAGAGAGGCGCAGCCTCATTTGAAATCTGAATTCAATGTAATTAAATGCTTAGGTTGTTGAGCTGTGAAGTCGTGCCTTTGCACAGGCTGTAGATAAGATAGGCCTTTAATGTTTGTAAGGATGAGAACTAGATCTAGATGTTGGACTAGACAACCCATTCAATGTAATTGAATAGGGTAGGTAGGTTGGAGGGAAGCACTCGAAGAGCCCCCTCATGTAAAAGATCGATTGTATCTCTTTGATAGTTATAGTTAGGGTGGTTGAGATAGAAGAAAATCTGCATGTAGAGAGCAGAAGAGAAGAGTCGAGACCTTGTTATAGGCCGTGCTCAGGAAATCCTTGTATAAACAAGCATTTTCCATATTTAATATAGACATAAGCAGTTTTTTCCTGCATGTATTTCTGTGTTATGTGGATGTTTGTGAGTTTTCTCTATATGTTGTATATGTATGCTATAGGTTTTCATTTGCAGGAGTGTGTTTGATTTTCAGGCTTGAGAGGTCTTTGAGGCTTCATACCAGGAGGGTGTGACAGAAGGTTGTGGGTTCTAATAGCCGTGCACAGAGGATGCATTTCTGAATACTGCGGTTTCAGACAAATACGTGATGTGGCACAAGAACTAGAGTCAACAACTTAGAATAAAGACCTCAAGGTTGTTGAACACCTTGGAGGCTAGGATATGGGAGAAGAACACAGTTGCAGAAAGAATCTTTGAGGAGTTCTGTGAAGCTCTGCCAAGTGGGAATTGAGCATATACATAGTAGTGCATTTGGAGGAACTCTGCGGTGAGTTCAAGAAGAATCAAAATCACTGAGGATTCTGAGATCTCTGCCAAGTGAGCATTGAGCAGGTGCATAGGTGCACAGAAGAGTACAGAACTGCTGAAAGTTCTGGGAGAAGATTCTCTGCCAGGTGGGCATTGAGTAGGTGTGAAGACAGGAACCAAGAATAAAAGAGAACACTTTGAGTTCTGTATTTTGAAGGAAGAATCCACTGAGGGATCTTCATAGGGTTGTTGAACACCCTGCAAACTCAGCAAGAGGTTGCTTGAGTAGAAGGATAGCCAGGAGGGCATTACATTCTCCATCTGAGGGAGACAGAAGAAGGATAAAATACCTTAGGGGTCTCAGCATGTGAGAAGCTCAAGAGAGATAGCACTGTGTGTGTGTAAAGACTCTGCAGAGGGTAGAAGTCAAAGAATCCTTTGAGGATTCGGAAGCAAAGCTCAGGAGGAACAACGTTATCAAGAGCGTAGGCGAGGACTCAAATTTGTAGAGCTCGCAGAGGAAAAGGAGGCCAAGGTTGAAGCCTCTAGAAGATTGAAATTATTCCAAGTGCAGGAAGTAAGTGTGCAAGCTCGAGAGGGAGCACAAAAGCCGTCAGATTGCCTGGAGAAGGAGATCTGAACCGTTGGTTTCTAAGTCCAGGGAGCACCAGAGAAAGCATACAAAAGGGGGAGATCATGAGCCGTTGGATCTCATTCAGAAATCTCGTTAGCCGTCGGATCGGACAGGAGGTGCACAGGGTTTAACCCTTATCACGCCAGGAAAAATTCCTGACAGGCATCGGGATATCAGCGTTCGTGAAATCGGGAGTCACGAGGACAAGAAATCGGTAATTTCTATAGGAAAAGTCCCGGGAATGATCTAGACCATCCGTTTGAGGAGACACGTGGTGGAGATCGAGCGACCCGTCGGTATATCGGTTACCAGGGTTTCGAGTTGACAGAGGATTTATGTCATTGGAGCATTGAAATCTTCGAAACAACGAGATTGGATCAGGGCCATCCATCAGTTGGGGACACATGGCGAAGATCTAGATTATCGGGTGAAGTCCCGATAGAAGGTCGAAATGGGGCATCTAAGTTCTGCATTTCGCGAGTCCTGAAGACAAGGCACCCAAGACATTAGAAGTCGCAAAATCATGAGAAGCAATCAAGACCATCCATCATAGGAGGACATGTGGGGGAGATCAGAGCATTCGGGAGATTTCCCGAAAGGAAAGTCATCCATCGGCATTATAAGAATCGAGAAATCAGGAATCCAGTGGACACGGGGTTTATGAATTTCAGCATTGCGTTGTCCGAAGCCCCGACGAGAGGTAAGACTGCAGTCACAGGGAATAACGGTCATATGAGCCAGGAGCTTATCCAGGAGGGCTAACGCGTAAAGTGTCGTATTGACAGATCGGAGGTTGGGAGATCGCAAGGATAGAGGTTCATGACATCAAGGTTCGTGAAACCCCGAATCTCGACAAGGTGTATGACTGCGGTCATATAAGAGGAGGTCGCGTGGACTATAGGCATAGCTAGGGAGGCTAAGGCAACAAAGGTGCGCATCAACAAATCGGTGATCGGGAGTTCAAGAGGACAGGAACTCTTGACGGCGGGGATCACGAAACACCGAAACCCAAAATTATAATCGGGGAAAGGTCACAGGAACGTGCAAAGGCTATGACAGGGAAAAGAGAAGGGCCTGTGGATCGGGTTTTCATCAGGGATTCTAGCAAGGAATCGAAAGAGCTAATTCATCTCAAAGGGGAACCTGAACGATCCTATGAGCAGGAGAGCGAGGTGGTGGTCGCGTCTCGTCTTGCGTCAAGTGGTATCAGAGCTAGAACTTTGTTTGTATATTTCAAGAAGAGGGAGAAGGCAAGGGAAGCCAGAGGAGGAAAGCACTCTGATAAACACATCAAGGGTATCAGTGCAGGAACTTCACTTGTATATTTCAGGTGAAGCGAGAAGGTAAAGGAAGACAGAGCATTGGAGACTGTGTGATGGTTGTTTGTAGGTAGGCAACAATCAAGAAAGTAGTCAGGAGGACTGTAGGATGAAGTTGGAAACACTATTAGTGCAGAGTGACAGCAACAGGTTTGATAGGAAAGCAGATAGGGACAACACCATGGTTACTGAATACCATAGGCATGCTAGGAGAAAGAGCAAAGCAGAAAAGCTTGCAGATATGGATAAAGAGCTCGCTGAAATAAGGGCAGACATAGAAAAGCTTGAACTGTGGATGTAGCAGAAAGCCAAGCCGAGATGGGTGTATGAATGGCCCATGAAGAAGCCGAAGGTAAAATGACCAGTCAAGGAGTTGATGGTCAGAAGACAACATAGGTTGTTAAGAGGATAGATGAGGTATGTGTAAAACCTCAATGGACCAGAAGAAGAAATGGTTCAGATATGTGAACCAGAGACTGGGGACATTCTTGGTGAGGAGAATGAATTGGGATCGGCTGAAGATCTCAAGAACTGCTAGGAGGGCAGAAAAGAAATTCCAGTTTGCCAGGAGGTCAATGAATTGAGATCACTGCGGGATCTCAGAGACTATCATGAGGAAAGCTAGGGAATTTCACATTGCCAGCTGGGCAATGAAATGAGGTCGCTGCGGGATATCAAAGACTACCAGGAGGGTAGTAGAAGCATCTCAAATTTCTAGGTGGGCAGAGATGAGCATGCGAGACTGTCTGGAAGTCTCATGAACTCAGAGGTGAGTTCAATTCAGGAAGGAGTGCTAATGAAGATGGGATCAATTGATCTCATAATCTTCCAAGAGAGCAGTGAACATATCCCATATTGCCATGTGGGCAGGGATGAGCAGATGAGTTGGAATCAGCCTGAGGAGCTGACAGAGTAGATGAACTCAGAGGTGAGTTTGGATCAGCATGTGCAGCTGACAGAAGAGGAGGATCTGAAGGACCTTCTAATGATTGGGGGAATTTAGATATTCTTACCACGTGCCCAAGAGGAGGCAGAAATATGTGTTGTAGGTGTAGCAATAGCAATAGAACAGTCAACTGAGACTATCAGGGAAGAGGAATTGGAACAGACTTTGGAAGCTGCCCAAGCAGACGAAGAAGAAAATGAGCATTCGGAGGAGTGTCTCAATGCATTCATCCAGGAAGATGAGGAATTTGTAGCACTGAAGCTGACAGCAGAAGAAGCAGAAGAGAATGATGAGCATTCTGAGGAATGGCTCAGTATTTTCAGCCAGGAGACTGAAAGGACTGCAACATGGGAGGTTTCAGAAGTAGAGGAGGAAGAAGTAGACAACATTAGTTTGGCTAATCTGTATGAACAGATTGAAGCCCTGGAGGGAAGGGTGAAGGTACAGGGTATGCACATCCAACAGGTGAAGTTGGAAGATGATGAAGAAGAAAGCATGGGAGATCATGATGATCTACCCAATTGCAGAAAATTTTTGCAGCTGGGGAGACTACAAAAACATGACCAGCCACTGGAGCAGCTGGATGAAGCAATCGAAGAGATCAGAAGGCTGATGGTAGATTCAGTAAAAACTTTTAGAAAGGAGAGGATGAGAAAAAGGAAGGAAGCAGCAACAGCAGGAAGATGGAGCAGATGAACAACTCCAAAGGATGATTTGGGATCCAGGAGGATTTCCAAAGCTGAGAGATGGGAAGCTCATGAGCAGGAGCTCATGAATTTTACAGTTGAGGAGTATGATGCATAAGCATCTCTCCACATCAACCAGCCAGCCAGCCAGCCACGTCAGCGAATTCGAATCGCGTGTTGAATAGAGGCACAGCCTCATTTGAAATATGAATTCAATGTAATTAAATGCTTAGGATGTTGAGCTGTGAAGTCATGCCTTTGTGCAGGCTATAGATAAGATAGGCCTTTAATGTTTGTAAGGCTAAGATCTAGATCCAGATGCTAGAGGAGACAACCCATTCAATGTAATTGAATTGGGTAGGTAGGTTGGAGGGAAGCGCTCGAAGAGCCCCCTCATGTAAAAGATCGATTGTATCTCTTTGATAATGAGAGTTAGGGTGGTTGAGATAGAAGAGAATATGCATGTAGAGAGCATAAGAGAAGAGCCAAGACCTTGTTACAAGCCGTGCTCAGGAACACCTTCTTTAAACAAGCATTTTCCATATTTAATATAGAAAAAAGTAGTTTTTTCCTACATGTATTTTTGTGTTATGTGGATGTCTGTGAGTGTTCTCTGTATGCTGTAGATGTATGCTATAGGTTTGCATTTGCAGGAGTGTGTTTGATTTTTAGGCTTGAGAGGTATTTGAGGCTTCATACCAGGAGGGTGTGACAGAACGTTGCGGGTTCTGATAGCCGTGCATAGAGGATGCATTTCTGAATACTGTGGTTTCAGACAAAGACGTGTTGTGGCACAAGAACTGGAGTCAACAACTCAAAAGAAAGACCTCAAGGTTGTTGAACACCTTGGAGGCTAGGCTGTGGGAGAAGAAAAAAATTGCAAACAGAATCTTTGAGGAGTTTTGTGAAGCTCTGCCAAGTGGGCATTGAGCATATACATAGTAGTGCATTTGGAGGAACTCTGTGGTGAGTTCAGGAAGAATCAGAATCACTGAGGATTCTGAGAGCTCTGCCAAGTGGGCATTGAGAAGGTGCATAGGTGCACAGAAGAGTATAGAACTGTTGAAAGTTCTGGGAGAAGATACTTTGCCAGGTGGGCATTGAGTAGGTGTGTAGACAGGCACAGAAAAGAAAAGAGAAATCTTTGAGTTCTGTATTTTGAAGGAAGAATCCACTAAGGAATCTTCATAGGGTTGTTGAACACCCTGCAGACTCAGCAAGAGGTTTCTTGAGTAGAAGGATAGCCAGTAGGGAATTACATTCTCCATCTGAGGGAGAAGGAAGAAGGATAAAATCCCTTAGGTGTCTGAGCGTGTGAGAATCTCAGGAGAGATAGCACTGTGTGTGCGTAAAGACTCTGCAGAGGGAAGAAGTCAAAGAATCCTCTGAGGATTCGGAAGCAAAGCTCAGGAGGAACAACGTTATTGAGAGCGCAGGCGAGGACTCAAATTCATAGAGCTCATAGAGGAAAAGGAGGCCAAGGTTGAAGCCTCTAGAAGATTGAAATTCTTCCAAGCACAGGAAGTAAGTGCGCAAGCTCGGGAGGGAGCACAGTAGCCATCAGATCGGCTGGAGAAGGAGATCTGGAATGTTGGTTTCTACATCCAGAGAGCACCAAAGCAAGCATACAGAAGGGGGAGATCGTGAGCCATTGGATCTTATTCAGAAATCCCGTCATTCATTGGATCGGACAGGAGGTGCACGGGGTTTAACCCTTATCACACTAGGCAAAATTCTCAATAGGCATCGGGATATCGTCGTTCGTGAAATCGGGAGTCACGAGGACAAGAAATCGGGAATTTCTATAGGAAAAGTCCCGAGAATGATCTGGACCGTCTGTTTGAGGAGACACGTGGCGGAGATCGAGTGACCCGTCGGTATATCGGTTACCGGGGTTTTGAGTTGACAGAGGATTTTTTTCATCGGAGCATTGAAACCTCCGAAACAACGAGATTGGATCAGGTTCATCCATTAGTTGGGGACACATGGCAGAGATCTAGATTATCGGGTGAGGTCCCGATAGAAGGTCGAAATGGGGCATCAGAGTTTGGAATTTCGCGAGTCCTGAAGACGAGCCGCCCAGGACATCAGAAGTCGTGAAATCGCGAGAAGCGATTAGGACCATCCATCATAGGAGGACACGTGGAGGAGATCAGAGCATTCGAGAGATTTCCTGAAAGGAAAGTCGTCCATTGGCATTATGGGAATCGGGAAATCGGGAATCCCATGGACACGGGGTTTATGCATTTTGGTATTGCGATGTCTGAAACCCTGACGAGAGGTAAGATTGTGGTCATGGGGAATAACAGTCATATGAGCCAGGAGCTTATATAGGAGGGATAACGTGTAAAGTGTCGTATCGGCAGATCGGAGGTCGGGAGATCACAAGGACAGAGGTTCGTCACATCAAGGCGCATGAAACCCCAAATCTCGACAAGGTGTATGACTACGGTCATATAAGAGAAGGTCACGTGGACTATAGGCATATCCAGGGAGGCTAAGGCAGCAAAGGTATGCATCGGCAAATCAGTGATCGAGAGTTCGAGAGGACAGGAACTCTTGACATTGGGGATCAAGAAACCTCGAAACCCAAAATTATAATCGGGGAAAGGTCACAGGCGCGTGAAAAGGCTGTGACAGGGAAAAGAGAAGGGCATGTGGATCGGGTTTTCATCAGGGATTCCAGCAGGGAATCGAAAGAGATAATTCATCTCAAAGGGGAACTTGAACGATCCTGTGAGCAGGAGCGCGAGGTGGTGGTCACATCTCATCCTGCATCATGATCCCAACCATATTGCCTGATTACATCCTGCCTCTGGCCATCATGGTGAGTCGAGATAGTGTGCCAAGATATTTCGAGTACACCATGGCTACTATGTATCTCCCAAAGGGGATACGCGCAGTTCGAGCACAGCAGGACAAGATCACAGCATTGAAGTTTAGTGAATTCAATCTCAGAGATCGCAAGAAATATAGTATTCTCACCCGTAGAAATACCTGACCAAGATGAAGGGGAATAACTCAAAGATAATCCCCCAGCTATGGACAATGAACCTCACGTAGTCCACCCTATTAAATGTAATGAAAATATCACACTTCAGAAGGCACTAGGAAGTCAACACCTGTGTCAATCTATTACGTTCATGTTACCATGGCGGCTACTTATGGCTATACCACTGAATCATAGCCGATCCGATGTTGATCCATAGGATCATAGGATTAAGTATGTAAGGACCTGACCCACAGGATTTCTATCCAGGAAGAGCTATAGATCGCGCACTAGCACAAAAGATCAAGGATGCATACGCCGATGTTGAAAAGGGGACGTGAGGCTATAAGGTAGCCTCCATCTAGAATGGCGCAGTGCACCTAGCCTGTCAGTTAATTGCAGGAAAGTTAGTAAGGAAGAACATACCTACACAAGTCACAGGCTTTGTTGTTGACCTCGCAGGGAAGTGCATAGAAGGTCTACAGATGAACTTGGTGAAGTACCTAGTTAATCAGTTGGAACTAGAATATCACGAAGCATAGGATCAGGGCTACGAGTTTCACTTTAGCTGGCTCCTAATCCTCATCATCTTTGTTGCCTGGGATATGCCGAAAGGTGCGACCTTCCCGGATATTGAACCATTTGAGGCACTTGATGTGAATCTCACCACACTCTAGTACTCGAGTGATATCAACAAACAATGGAATTTGAACGTTGTTTTTCACACATATTACCTTCAGCTGAAGAGAACCATTGAAGTTGAACCTCGCATGACTCCAAACACCCTACAGAGGTTCCAACCCCTTATGAAGTTCTACACATATTGGCACTTCATATACCTTACAGTGTGAGCCAATGAACATAAGGAGCAACTTCAGTCATACTAGAAGCTCATGGAAGTGGACCTTGAGGAGATCACTAAAGACTGGTCGATAGACCTCCTTATTCCTACAAACCCTGCAGAGATGTCTAACCCTGACATCCCAGAGCCCATGCCCAAAGAAAATCATACACCCAAACCTAGCGGAATGAAGAGGAATTAAGAGGTCCAAGACTTAAGAAGCACCTCAGGAAAGACTACTTCAGTATCACCTGACCGTGGGGGTGATGACTAAGTAGAAGAGATAAATGGAAAAGGAGATAAACAGAAGCAAGGTGAAGTAACACTGCCTAGAGATGAGACCTATCCCCTAAAGAAGAGGAATATTTCTCCCCTAAAACCTTCTTCTCGAATGAAATCGAGAGCCACCATGACCAAGATGAAGTCTGTTCTCACTACTGATGATTTTTACTTCATCATAGCATCCCTAAATGACGCTTCATTGGAAATCATGGAGAAACAAGAATCCAAGTAAGAGGAAATGTATGATAGAATTAAGGTCAAATTCCAAGGGGTATAGTAGGCTCTTCATTCCAGCCGCATAGGGTCCACTGCACCCCTACCATTAGGAGAACCAGAGTTGGGAGATGATCCAACCCAACTCCGTCGATTAGCTGATGCGGTCGAAGCTCGCCTTCGTCATGCATAAGAAGAAACATAACAAGCCACCCAGGCCTTGAAGAAAGTACAAGGCATAATCATTGTAGAACAGGTGAAGGCTTCTCTCCAGACAAAGTTTGAAGAAGAGAAAGCACATATGCAACAAGAAAAAGAACAGTTACTCGCAGAGCAACTCGAAGTGAAAAAAGTAGTCAATAGAGCACTCCACTCTGTGACAGGATTAGAACCACAAGAAGAAGATCAATTAACACATCATGTACAATAGCTCACAGAAGATATCCAATAGCTACAACAATGAATAACAGACTTAGAGCTCCACACCGTACCTGACACCCCACAGGATGTAAGCGATCAAAGAGAAGCAATTGCTTGAAGCGCAATTGAAAGAATAAAATTCCTTTCCCTGGAATGCAAGAAAATGAGTGATCGCAGTGCCTATATGTATGAGCGACTCACTAAGAATCCAGAATTGAATTCACTGGAGTCATAGATAAAGGAATAAAAGTATCAAGCAGAAACAATACAGGCGCAGTTGAAGCCCCTGTCAGCTATGGAAAGAATGAAGCGAACCCAGGAAAAGAACACCACCCAACAATAGGTCCACACCATTCAGAGAAGAGTTATGGAAGTAACTTAGAGGCTCCAATCTGTACAGGATGAGGCTTTCCAATTGTTCGCAGAGATTGAATGACGAGGAGTGGAACTCGAGATATTTGTCACTGTAGCCGAACAATGCCTAGAGGGACCTGTCAACAAAGAAGTCATCTAAGAGTTCATTGAATAGGAGGTCATGGCACAACAACAAGTTCAAGAATCTCGAGCCAAGATTGAGGATGTTGAGGTAGAACTAATCAGATCAAAGTGACTTGGGACGAGTCACAGGTGAGTGTTGGGGGCCTATTGACACTTGACCAAGTTTTGAGGATTCTTGGTCATGTTTGACATAATTTTGGGACTTCGACAAGCTGTCGAAGGCAAAGCGCAAGACGAAGTAGAGATCGTGGGATCTCGGCCTCTTTTAGATCCCTTTCTAGGATTCGAGATTATGTAATGGGTATGGGATGGCAACCCATGCATTTAACCATGTTTAGGCCTATTTTGTAATGTATAAATAGAAGGCTAGGCAATGTAAGAAAGAGACTGAGTTGCAATTTGTGCTAAGTGAAAATGATTGTAAGAGGCTTGGTGCGTGTTGTATGTTGAGACTTATAGAGCTAAGTGCAAGTCGTATGTAGTGCTTTGTGCACAGACTGTGCAAGGCTCTGTGCCTAGATCTACTCGGGGAAGGAGGATCTGACGAGGTGTGTATACCTCCTGTCTTTTGTGGATTAGGACTTGGATGTTATGTTCCTGTAAGAAGCTTGACCAAAGATAATAAAGAAGAGAATATTTGGTGGATGTATCCCCAGGGTGGGGGTGAACCACGTACATATTGTGTTTCTATGCTTTGTGCGATGTATTGATGTGTTTATGTGTTTACTTGATTAGTTCTTTAATACAGATGAATGATAGATAGATCTATTTATTCTTAGTGCTTGCTTAGTGCTTAATGATATGGATAGGTGTTAGATCTGACTTATGAACATATGCTTAGTGCTTGAATACCTTAGATCTGAATGAATACTGTGATATTCTGTAATTAGGGTTTCACTACATTGTAACTAAGAATTGGATATTGATGAATGTTAACTATTGAGTGATCTATTAAGTTTCAGAATCACAGATCTGTGTCCCAGCTAAGGTTGCAGACACTGGAGTCCTACAACCACCCCTGCCTCTACCTCAGGTGAGACTTCATCTGCTTCGCAGGTGTTTTTGAAAGGGTCAATAGTTAGGGTTTTGTTGGTGCGTTGTTATAGCATTGAACCCTGGGTCTACCCCTATGTCGACAATGATCTAGTATATCTTTCCTCAAATTGCACACTACACTCAATGAAGAGCTCATGTGTGTCAGGATCCAAGATTCGATATCCTTTGACACCATTGGGTTAATCACCAAAGATGTTGGGTTGACTATGAGGTTTTAAGTCCTTTCACTTCTCTAAATGAATGTGTGCCTGAGTTGGGGAGATAAAAACTATCAAGTGATGCACAATAAGTTTCCTACACACAAAGCTTCAAAGGGAGTGATACCCTTCAATGTCTTATATGTAACTCTATTTTGATTGTGAGAAACATAGTTGATAGCTTCTACCTAATACTCAGGTGAAATGGAGCGGGTGTGGATCATGCAACCAACCATATCTTTCAAGGATATTTTTTTCATATCTACCACACCATTCTGTTGAGGTGTATAGGATAAAATATGTTGAATTTTATCTCTTAAATAGTGTAAAATTATTCAAATTGGTAGTTCACATACTCATTGTCATTGTTTTTACAAAGAATTTTTATGCACTTCCCATATTGTTTCTCAATGCGAGCATTGAACTCCTGGAATCTATCAAAACCTTCTCCTTTATTCTAAAGAAAGTAGACCCATGTGTATATATAAAAGTCATCAATAAAAGTGAGAAAGTAGCAATCCTTGTTGAAAGAAAAGGATAGAAATGGACCTTCCACATCACTGTGAACTAGATCAAGGAATTTTGAATCCCTCCAAGCCTTCCCGTTTTCAAACTTGTCCTCGAGACGCTTTCCCAAGGCACAACCCAAAAAAACTCCATATGAGAAAATGATACAATGAATACCTTTGACCATATCCTATGTGTTGATCTCCTAAAGATAGCGTAAGTTGAGATGGTCAAACCACCTATGCCATAGCTTTATGATATAATCTAAATGGGTGTTCAAAGCAATAGAATAAAAACCAGGGGAAAAATCAGAGAAGTCATACAGGTGAGACTCATGATCATCCTTACCAATTGCAAGAAGCGCATTTTCTTCAATATCCCTAATGGTGATGGAATATGGAATGAACTCAAATTTTCTTCCTTTCTAGGAAATCTGGTAAATATAAAAAAGGTTGGCTATCATATTATTTAAATAGAGAAAATACTCAAAAGTACCAGTGTCGGCATCAAAAAAACCTTTCCAAATGACATCTACAGGAGGGTCATCCCTAATGAGAATGTGGGACATCGAACAAGGATTCAATAAATAAGATTGTTTTGTGACAAAACCTATGTGATGTGATGCACCTGAGTCAAGAATCCAGTGTTGAGAAGAATCTATAGTAGAAACAAGTGTAGTTGCTTTCCATTTTCCTGATTTGGAAAAAGGAGTAGAGGATTGTTGTGATTACAACAGATTAATGTTGTTCTTTTTTAGAATATGCTTTAGCTCATCAATCTTCTTCTTATGAAAATAATTTTACTCATGACCAACCTTTTTTTAGTAACTACAAGTTGGCCTATCCTTCTTTTGATAATTCCTCTTTGACGAGGAGTTGGAGTCTGATTTTGGGGTAGATCATTATTGTACCAAATATTTCTGTGAGTTCTTATTGGAGTTCTTTTGCTTCTTTTCAAGTTTCCCTAGCTCTTTATGTCCCTTCGGTTGACCATTCAACAAATCCTGAGATTGATATTGATTAAGGAGACCCATGAAAATATGATTCCCCTACTTATGCATTAACATTTATGGAAAGGAAGAAAAATAAGTCATTGTATATGCAGATCCCAAAGTCAATCTATGTGTGTGAAAGATAGAAACAAGTAAAGCATATTCAAGTCTAAGTTTAGAGATAGTAGTTAAGACAAGTTGTATATCCTTTTTCTCTACACCACGTGATTTACATTGATCTCTTAGGTAATTAATCGTTGTTACATAATATTGGATGTTTTCAAAAGACTTAGGATAAAAAATATATAGTTCATTATCAAGTTGATATCACGTAACTTCATCAATTTCCCCATAAAGAGTTTTTAATTTTTCCCATGCATCATATGAATTTGTACATCCATAAAGTTGAAACATTATATCAAGGGAAACTAGAATCCTGAGATAACCAAGAAATTTTGTGTGTTCTATCATCTAGAATATACCTTTTCCTTATCATTTTGATTCATTGGTGGGCTCAATTACCTTTTGTTCAACATAAGGTGTATATCCTCATTGCATTAATAAATTCCATCCATTTTGATGCCATATATTGTAGTTGTATGGTGTTAGCAATGGAAATTTAAAGTTGCCCATTTGTGAAGGAAAAGTGAGCACAAGTAGATAGAGATCCACAAGCACGAT
>JZKD02S2197005.1:30017-40337 GCA_000966675.3 Picea glauca
GAGGAAAAATGATTTAGCACTTTATATTTATTTTTGTTACAATTTCCACTAGCAAGAATTTATTTTTGTTACAATTTCCACTAGCAAGAGAGCACTTAGTTGACTTGAATTCAATTCCCTTACAAATCATGAAAAAATGACCATGTCTTGAAAGTATAGTTTTGGCACAATATCAAGTGAAATAAAATAAAAACCACTACGAGTTACAAGAAAAATCATGCACTTTGAAAAAAATAATCTCCTCCATCCGAGGTCGTATGCAAAATATATGAGCCTATGAGAATCTACAAATTATGGAAAATCAGTGCACCAAAATTAGAAACTATCTACACCAATGCGAAGAGAACAATTGTTTTTCCCATAACAAAAAACAAAAATAAAAAAATTCTCAAGAAAAGGAGGTCAAAATCCTGAGATATGAGCATGAAAAGTTTGTATTTGAAACACAACCTATCAATGGAGAGGGGGTAGGAAATTCAAAATTCACCTTCCACCAAATTTAGTGGAACTATATTCAAACGTATAAAAATCACCAACTACAAAAATATCCAGATAAATTAGCGAAATCATCAAATTTAGAGAAACTATAACCAAACTTAGCAAAGCCACCAACTGTATAAACCTCCAAATAAATTAGCAAAACTACCAAATTTAGAAAAACTACTACCAAACTTAGAGAAACCTCCAGATAAATTAGAGAAACCTCCAGATAAATTAGAGAAACCATAAATTTAATGAAACTACTTCTGAACTTAGCGAAACCACCAAAATTCACCTTCTTCCAAATTTAGTGGAACTGTTGCCAAATCGATGTGTGAGATGGGGGGTCGTAAGAGTCCCTAAGAGAAAATTATTTTTTATCTTTGAACAAATATTCCAAAAATTGATGAATGTATAGTCAATATTAGGGTTTTCAATCCTTCTTAGCACAATGGAAGGGTCATATTTGACCCAAAATGCTTCAAAATGGTGTCTCCCTACTATATCTGGAAACGAACCTCCATCATCAAAACCTAACACATTTGACCTCCAGTGTCCAACTAGGACAAAATGAAAGGAAATTTTTGATATATTAGCTTCAATGGACACAATGGTAACCTCATAATGTCTCCAATAACTCCAAAAGAACTTGCATCTAGCAATTCAAAAATAAAACACCCCTAGAAACTAGTGTTTTATCCACACCATTTTTATTCTCCAGATCATTTGAATATGCAAGAGAAGAAAACACTCATGTTCTTCAAAACAAATAGTTCTACACTCAAATTTCTAAAAATATTGCTAACCCACAACTCACAATTGCTTTGATACCATGTAATATTTGGATAAAAATCCACCCAAGAATGCAAATGAATGAAGGAAAGAAAATCTAGAAATCAGAAATGAGCAACAATAAATTGTATTCTATTCAAGAGAATTCAAAGCATACAATGAACAATGAAATACTCATATGATATATATGGGTGATTTTATATAGGATTTACCACCCAAGATACGAAAAACACAACCAATATGGGATAAAGTGAAAAATTCCCTAATTAAACTTAACCTAGTGTGAAAAGAGATAAAGTGGAAAACTAGCTATGAAATAACTATATAGCTAAAGAACCGTATTCACACTAGCATAGAGATATTGATTTCTCCATTGATTTGGTGCCTAGAGCTACCCCAATGTCCAAGACTCCTTATAGGATGAACATATCGGAGCTAAAAGAATTGTGGATGTAGCTTTAAGAACTTTTGAAGAAGAGGTGTACATGCCCAAGTGTCTCACCTTGGGTGCCCCAATTCTCTTTGTGAAGAAAAAGGATGGACCTGGAAGGTTGTGCATTTACTTTAGGTAGCTTAATAATGTTACCATAAAAAAACAATATCATTTTCCAAGGATTTATGATCTATTTGATCAGCTAAAAAACGCAAGGATCTTTTCCAAGATCAACCTAAGTTCAAGTTATCATCAAGTGAGAAATAAATAGGAATATATCTGCAAGACAACATTTAGGACAAGATATGCACATTATGAGTTTTTGGTGGTACCATTTGGGCTATAAAATGCACCACTTTTCTTCATGTATCAGATAAATGAGTGTTCAAAGAGTATCTAGAAAAGTGTGCAATTGTTTTCTTGGATGATATACTCATCTACTCAAAGATAGAGGAGGAGCATGAAAAACACTTAAGGATGTTGCTACAGGTATTGAGGAATCATCAATTGCATGCCAAGTTGAGAAAGTGCTCATTTTATCAGAGGAAAATCCATTATCTGAGCCATATTATATCAAAGTAAGGGATATTAGTTGATCCTGAGAAGATAGAATCCATTAGAGGATGGAAAGCACCAAATAATGTTACATAGGTTGGATCATTTGTGGGAATTGAAGGTTACTATAAAATATTTGTTGAAGGATTTTCAAATTTTGCACATCCAATCACTTCTTTGGAAAATAAGGGTGTGAAGTTCGAATGGACCTATGAATGTGAAGAAATCTTTCATCACTCAAAAAAATTATTGACAACTGCAAAAATATTAAAGATTGTTGATGGAGATGAGAATTCCATTGCATGCATCGATGCATGTGAGGAAGGACTTAGGTGGAGTCCTTACAAAAAATGTGCATGTGGTATTACATGATTCAAGGAAGTTTAAATAACATGAGAGGAACTATGGCACACATTATTTAGAGTTGTCATAAATATTTCATGCCTTAAATATGTGGAGGAATTATCTCATGGGAAAAATATTTGAGCTGAGGACAAACCATAGTGGTCTGAAATATTTGTTTGGACAACCAACATTGAATTCCATACAAATTAAATGGCTTGAATTCCTTAGTGAATATGACTTCGATATAAAGAATATGAAAGGAAAGGAAAATAAAGTGGATGATTCATTTAGAAGGAGAGTGCATGAGATGCATGATGCAACCATTAACATGTATAGGTCTGATTTAAAAGATAGAATTTTGGCAACTATAAAATTAGATTAACATTATTTGCAAGTAAAGGATTTATTGTAGAAAATTAATTTACAACCAAGATATAAAAATTATGAGTTGAAAGAGGGTGGAGTCCTCATGTACAAGGCAAAAGTATATGTGCCTAAATCTCAAGAGATAAAAAATATAGTGTTGAGATAAATGCATAATGTGCCTTATGTTGGGAACCTCAAGTATCAAAAAACAATTGAATCTATAAGTGGCTAATAGTTTTTGTTGGGCATTAAGAAGTTGTGGTTGATTATATAGCTAGATGTTTAGAGTGTCAAAAGGTAAAATTTGAGCATAGGCATGCAACTATATTGCTACAACCATTTCCATTTCTTGAGTAGAAATGGGAAGTTGTTAATATTATTTTTATTACTAAACTTCCCAAGATTGTAAGGCAACATGATTCCATCATGGTAGTGGTGGATAAATTAACTAAGGATGCCCATTTTATTCCAATTAAGCTAACTCACAAAGCATCCAACATTACAGATATTTACATGAGGGAAATGTTTAGGCTACATGGTGTTCCTAAGGTAATTGTTTCTAACAGATATCCCAAGTTCACTTCAAATTTCTGGAAGGGATTGTTTAAAGGATTTGGGACAAATTTAAATTTTAGTTCATCATATCACCCAAAGTCATATGGGAAAACAGAGAGGGCCAATCAGGTGATTGAGGATATGTTAAGAATGTACGTGATGAATAAGCCACCAAAATGGGAAGATTATTTGCATTAAATTGAATTTAATTATAATAATGGGTATCAAGCATCTTTGAAGATGAGCTTATTTGAAGAATTGTATGGAAGAAGGTGTAGCACACCTATGAGTTGGGACAAACTAGTTGACAGAGCCATCATTGGGCCAAAGTTGCTCAGGTAAATGGAAGAGAGGATGGTGAAAATAAAACAGAATTTGAAGGCTACACAAGATAGGAAAATTTTTTATGGATACAAAGGAAGAACACAAAAATAATTCCAAGTAGGTAGCATTTCTTCTTAAAAGTGAAGGATAAAAAGAGTTCATTGAAATTGGGAAGTTTCCCAAAAATGGAAACAAGATATTGTGGACCATTTGAAATCCTAGAGGGGATTAGTGTTGTTTCATACTTGCTTTAACTGTCTGCATCTATGTGCATTCATAATGTGTTTCATGTGTATTTTATTAAGAATTATGTCCCCAATGTTAATCATGTAATTGATTATACTGTGATCTAGGTGGAGCATGAGGGTGACCTATGGGTCCAATCGATGCTCATATTGGATAGTAAGTTCAAATTTCTTAGGAATCATGCCATCATCTTGATAAAGGTTCAATGGACTACTACGATCCTAAAGATGCTACATGGGAGAATGAGGATTCCACGAGGGAAGAGTACCTACAAATATTTTAAGATGTTTGAGGATTTTTATTTGTACATTTGTATATAATGCACTAGGGAAAGTACATAAATAAGGGAGAGGGGAATGCAATAACCCCAAGTTGATCCCCAATTTGTAAATGTACATATGTTATATAGGTTGGTGTGCTAGTATGTTGTTTGGGCCAGACCGTGTCTTAGTGTAATGTGGGTTGTTCATTTTTTATGTTCTAACCCTGTGACTGAGAGAAACGTTCCCCTACAACTAAGTGACTACATCAATATTTTCCAATATTACCACTAGGGAACCTTTCATTTCTACCCCCACCCCTTTCGTAGTCAATGTAATATCCCTCAGCCAAAATGAAATGTAAATATAATCCAAGTATATTTAAGATAGTGAGTTGTTTAGACATCATTTTCGTAATACACCTTTCATGGCATGGTGTGTGCATATAATACACAGTAAAGGGATGTAATGTGCACATTTATGAATACCGCGTGTAGTAATTAAGGTGTGCACAACCTTAAAGAAAGAGGATACAAAACGCAATAACTAAGTGTGTGCAATATTAAGGTCAATGAACCTTTGTGTATATAATATGAATTATAGGCTGGTGAGCCAGTATTATAAGCCGGAATGTTTATGTATTGGAATTAGGCCAACGCACCTAGATGTTCAAGGTTAGAGAACCTACTTTGTACATGACCCGTGATTAATATAAAATACATCACTGTGCGCAGACCGGCCATGATAAAAGAGATGGGGGACTGAACTTCACCAGTTAGGGAAAGGGAGGGCCAAAAGTCAAGGGAATATTATATTAATATTTCCTAAAACATAAAGTACGAATAATTAGTTTATCCTAAGTTCTAAAGTTGGGGACAGGTGGAAAAAATTAACTTCCGATATGACAAGTGTCAAGTTGGGCACATGCATTCATATCGTGGGGAAACTTAGCTCAAGAGGGGATTTTTCACATAGACAGATACCTTTACGAATGGGAAAAAAGGGGAACCAGTAGACGAACCATAATTTTTGGGGAACAAAGAGTTCATAGTGATTCCAAAATACACTCAGTTATCCATTTAATGAATCCATGACCATTTCACTCATACATTCTATTATCCTTGAGACAGTAATTTCACCTTTATGAAGCCTATTTCCTCATCCTTTTTGGTTGGTGTACCTGGTTAGCTTGGAGCAGGATTGAAGAAGTGGGTTGTCAGGCTCATGAGTAGTTATCTGGGTGAGAGAATTGTTGGGGATTGATTTCTGTAGGTGCTAAACTACAACTACAACACTCTGAGACTTCTGGTCTGGCATGTTGTTGAATCCATGGAAGGGAAGTGGGGTAGTCGAGGGACTGTTGAGAAGATAAGGGGCACACTTCTTTGGGTGGGATAGGCATGTGGGGAATGAGAGGTTGTAGGCTATTAGTTGAGTGAGCACCTGAGACAGAGTCTTTCCTGTTTTCCATGAGCCTTAGCCTAGATAGGAATCCCTTTACCCTAGGTGGAGTTCAGTCCCAGCTCAAGGGTGATTCACTGTTGAGAGTGATGAACAATGTAGTCTATGGTTGGGAGGTTCATGGACAGTCTGTAAGCAGTTGGTGACAGTATTTCTAATATAAGTACCAATTGTATGATATATGCATATGTTGTTTTGTTATTTACATGCCCATGTTACGATTTTATCATATATGTGACTATGATTGCTTGTGTGCTTATGGGTAATTTCTTGTAAATGATGCATATCGGTAATTACTATTATTTTAATATAAAATTAGTATGTTACAGAAAGTAATTGTTTGTTTATGTTTAGATGTAAAGCTTCCGCGAGCGTGTTGTATGTATATGTTTTAGTTGCATGTAGTCTAAAGAGTAAATTTAGGTGGCATTACTTAGTTGACTATTGGGTATGCTATTTTATGTTCCGCAGTATGGGAACGAAAGTGTTCCCTGGAGTAGCATGGCCCAGCCTAATGGCTGGGAATGTTATCGACTAGCATCAGAGCATGAGTGGTTTCTCTGGAGTGGTGTACCCTAGCCTCAGGTTGGTCGGGGGGATTGTTACAGTATGGTATCAGAGCCTCAGTTCAACACTGAGCTTGGATGGACCAGAAGGGTGCAATTGAAGGGAATATTCACATAAAAGTAACTTCGAAGTGACCAGAATTACAGTCATAGAGTGTCCTTGGAAAAGGTTGGTGTACTGGTGTGCGTGGTAAATTTGGCACCGCGCGGGAAACCGTGGTGTGGTCGTGTGCGTGGTAAATTTGGTACCGCGCTGGAAGCCATGGAATCCCAGTGTGTGCAGTAAATTGTGGCGTTGCACATAAGATTATTATGTGTATATACACGCACTAAACTTAGCCTTGCGTGGTAAGCACACACATGGTAAGGTGCACAGGGGGTGCACAAGTATTGCTTAATGCAAAGGAGTTTTGTTGGTATGCGCATAAGTATGAGTATAAGTTGTTTCGCGATGGTGTATTCAGTAGTGTGCACAGATATTTGAGAGCGAAGGAGTATGTTAAACTTTACATGGTGCATGCATAGGACGAAAATGATTGTGGAATATCGGTGTGCAGTATCGAAACTGTGCGCAATGGATATTGGCACACAACACCAGAGTAGTGTGCGTAAGTAGTCGGTACGACGAAGAAAAAATGCGTAGTAGATTTAAGAGCGCGGAGAATCATTTACCTTGTAATATTTCTATGCACAATAATATAAATGAACACGATAATTTAATGTGCGCGAAGTCTCTTGGAAGGCGAGGAGTCTGAGTTTAAAATGCATAATAATAAAATAAAAATAAACACATAACCGCATTGAAGCATTAATTAAAAAGAATTYTRAATTTTAATTTCTTTCGATTTAGACAGATGAAAATAAAATATAAGATTACAAGAAAAAATTATTATAAAAGAAAACAAGAGTCATAACATCACCAGATAGAAATTGTAATAAAATTGTCTAAAATCCGTTAATGTATTTTTATAATCATATTAATTAAAAAATTACAAAAGGGTGATGACAACAGTTAGTCTGTTGTAAAAAACAAAAGGTTGTTGAAGAAAAGGCCTATCATCTCTTGTATTCTTTACCTTCACTACTGGCTATTCAAAATTCATTGAGACATGCTTATCTTAGTTGAATACTTACGTTAGCTTAGCGATCTCCTCCTTTAAAGAGGAGTCTAACCAGACTGGTTAATTTTCTCCAACACTTTCGGTAGCTTTAACCATAGATTCCTCCTTCTTATGCCACTTACTCCTTTTCTTCTTAGCGGTTGTCCTATTGATGAATAAATATTTTATAATGGGATTCAACCTGACTTCCAATTGTGAGTCTATAACCGGCTTTGTGTGAAACTTAGTTTCTAGAAGGTGCACAAGGACCCTTTCCTCCTTATTCGTAGGAAATCCTAGCATGTTGCTCAAATAACCAGTCTCACTCGACTTAGATTTTTCCATGTATCTCAGGTTGGGGATACCAAAATTTGTCTTTACAGAGAGCAGGAAGTCGAGCAACTTGAAGATTACTATGATTATGGATACACAGATATGTTCATACCTGGGGAGTGGTAATTATAGAAATCCATTTATGAAGCATAGACAGATTACGTACAAAGAGCGTTGGGTTGTCATGCTCGTCCAATCCATTTCGAATGATTAGCTTTTGAGTTCGTTACATGGCGGCGTTCAGCTGACGTCACATGGCTGTGAAGTACCGAATGAATGGAACAAGGTGATCTGACTAGCCATCGCCTGCTCCACGAGTGGTGGATTTGACATGTTGAGACACGTAATACCGCATCTTGGAAAAGTGGTTTCTACAAAACCACCTTCTTGTGCAAATGTATCTCAGAAGGCACTGCACATCAGCGTTCTCGACACTTGGGTCTTATCTAGAATTGTCTTGGTGATAACACTAGGAAACCGGGAGTGATAATGTTGATGTGTATGTTGAATCGAAATGGTGCATATTCTCATGAATTGTTGATTTGTTAGTCTGATTAGTTTCGATGGCTGCACGTTTTGCAGAATTAACAACAACTTGGTCAAGTTAGACTAGTGTAGATTCCATAGGAATGGAAGAGTCACGGGGGAATTACATTCATCCAGAGAAGAGAATAGGGATGGATTTCCATTTGGGCATGGAAGGAATGAACTCCAATGAACATGGAGAATAAAGAATGAAGATATGAATATGGCTAAGACCATTAAGAATTTGCAGAAGGATGTCCAAATCCATAAAGATGATAAGGAAAGGCTTATGAAAGCCAAAGATCAGCAGGATGACTTCAGCATGAAACTATTGTAAGGTTTGAACAGAATAGAGAATAAATTGGTTAAGGAGAGTGACTCAAGTAGATCTGAGAGTCACAAATATTCAAAGGATAAGAGAGAAGTAAAAAGTGATAGTAGACATCACCATCATCCCCATAGGCATTCCCATAAGAGAGAAGGCAACAACTCAAGTCTATCCCCTGTTAAAAGGTATAAGAGATCTAGGGTGGATGAGCTGTGAGGAGAAATGAACAAAATCAAACCTCCTACATTTGATGGTGAGCACAAGAAGGATGAATATGTCGAAACATGATTTCTAGGCATGAGGAAGTATTTTCAATTGCATAATTACTCTTCTCATGTTGAAGGTAGAATATCTATCTATCAACTCAAAGGAAAGGCCTCCATGTGGTGGGATCAACTTGTGCAGGTACAACACATTGTAGAGAAAAGTGTTACTTGGAGAGAATTCAAGAAGTATTTTGAGAAGAAGTACTTGACCAAGAGATACTATGACAAGAAAATGAAAGAGTTCTTTGAACTCAAGCTTGGAAGTATGACCATAGATGAATATGAGAGAAGGTTTCTACAACTATTGAAGTATGTCTCTTTCATTAAGGATGATACAGTCAATATTCAATGGTACTTAAGTGGATTGCCATTGTTCATCAGTGACAAAATATAGTATGATGATCCCAAGACATTAGAAGAGACCATAAGGAGAGATAAATTCCTATATGACCAGCTGAAAGCAAGACCATCTTTCCAAAAGGATTGGGAAGACAATAAGAAATTCAAGATGGGTCAGAGGAATAAGGGAGCTAAGCCACCATTCTTCATGAATAATCCACAATGGTAGAAAACGCATAAGGAAACCAGAGTGATTGACACAGGGAGTCAAGGGCCAAGACAACCACCTATGCAATGTTGGGGTTGTAAAGGATACCATATGTTCAGAGATTGTCCTCACAGAGGCGAAAAAGATAAGGTTGTTCACAATGTACAATGTGTTGAGATAATAGAGGACATGGGTAGAAATGTACCAAGGATTTATGCAGCCCTGGACAACAAGCAAGCAAAGTATCAGTTCCACATGATTGAAGTGGAAGGTATGATAAACAACCAAACCCTTGCTATTTTAATTGATTCAGGAGATAGACATAGTTATATATACCCTAAGATGGTGGAAAGTTTGTAATTTCCAAGAATAAAGCATGGGAAATCCTAGTTGGTGCAAATGGCTACAAGAGCCAGAAGAAAATTTAATGATATGGTTAATTCTTGCCTCATAAACATGAATGGACTAAATACCAGGGCATATTTGAACATCTTACCCTGAGGTTCCTATGACTATTTAATTGGGATGGATTGGTTGGACCCACATCATGCTCTATTGGATTGTCATAACAACGCATTCACTTGCTTGGATGAAGAAGGGAACCAAAGGAAAGTGCAGGGAATTCCCAGGGTAGTAACCATTAGAGAAATTTCAGCATTGTAGTTGAAGAAATGTTATAGAAGAGGATGTCAAATAATTGCAGCTCATATGGAAGAGACACCTAAAGACAAGGTGCCAAATTTGGAGGATTATGTTGTCCTGAAAGATTTTGAAGATATATTCAAGGTAGTACTAGGACTACCCCCAAGGAGAGACATTGATTTCTCTATAGATTTGA
>JZKD02S2197038.1:0-23672 GCA_000966675.3 Picea glauca
TGGGAAGGGTGATAGACTTCTAGAGAATTGTAAGGGTCGTGAGGAGACTCCAAACTGGTCCCCACCGCCAGTATGGGGAAAAACCCTGAATGGAAAGCGAACCTCCTAATAGGCTTGCTTTCCGAGCTATAACTACATGCGCTCAGGTCGACACCTGTCTTCGTGTAGCCACATGTGTTCCACTTCACACTTGTTCCCTTTCTCAGGAAATTAGGACAACACCGTTCATATCCACCTTAGCCTTTAGGAAATAATAATAATAAAATATTATTCCCTTAGAGGTAAGCCCTCTAGCTTAGCCTCTAGGCCTAGACACTTATCCCCCTCCCTCACGCTACCTAGTGGAGCTTAGTCCCCCATAACTCTTTCTTTGTGTTTGGTCTACATGCAATGATGTAATTATAATAAATATATGAACATTTACACATATACAATAGTAGGCTCACTAGCCTTTGCATCTAGGCTCTCTGGCCTAATCAACACATAAGCCTCCTAGCTTATTATAACTCAGCTCACCAGCCTATCAAATATGTTTATAATTCATAATTACAACTGAGGATCTTCCTGGGGATATTACAATCCCCTCCCCTTATTTTTGCATTGTCCTCAGTGCAACTTGCTTATACATATACAATTCAAAAATTCTTCAAAAATCTCCAAGATTTAGCTATTGGAAGCTTATTATCTAGCCAATGTTCTACTTTCAATCATCAATTATATTGTTCATACTAAAGATGGAATTCAATTTCTCTATTCCATAAAGATGCTACAGGAAATCATTCAAATCATTGTTCCTTGTTACATGCTTCAATTAAACCTCATTGAAATCACCGGCTGGTTGTAGATCCACGAAATTCCACCCAACCTTAGATCTCACTGTTGATAAACTCTTAGCAGGGTTATGACTCCACAGACATAAACACTCTCCTCCTACACCTTTTGATTGAGAAGACCTTCTACCCCTGAAGAGGGCTATGAATCCATCCGGGCATTGGATTCCCAAGATAGTGACAGTCCACAATTCATATAAACATGGTCTAGTCCAAGGTACCAAACCTCAACATCACTCCAACCAACAGTCTCTCATTCCCCACATGCTTGTCCCACCCCATGAGTGTACACCTTCTTTGTCACACATTCCATCAGCAAATACACCTCCCTTTCCTTTGTCTTTAACATCATGCTGGCCTAAGAAGTCTCAGAGCACCGTGGCTCCCGGAGTTCCAACTGCCCTTAGATATTTCCAATCAACATATTCACCGAGCTACTCTTTGTATTCAACATTCTAACTTTAATCAACATCATATCATCTACATCACCCACATGAAGTTATCATTAGAAAACATAAAATAATTCATTTAGGAACTCCAACTTAGTTCAAAAGGGAATTAAAGTTCCCCCCAAAACATGAAATTCTATTTCATAATTCTTCTTGGTTGTTGCCATATTATGAATGCAATTGTCCTTGTGGTTTTCCACAGACACCAAACTACATACCATTTTTTTTTTCCTACAATGCTTCATCTTGCATACAACCAACAAATTGTCAATATTTCCCATACATCATAATTCAATTGCAATATGTACAAAACCTTATGTGGTGATCTTAGAATTGATTGCACCTAGAAATTCAATCACAATTACCAAACAATTTAATAAAATAGAAGGACTCGTCATTCTATGCATATGCATGTTCACAGTAATATCCGTAAGTTCATTACTTATTTTTCTAAACAAGAAAATTTGTTGTAGTCAATGCTCATGTGACTACATGACTTGCAACTTTCGTGTTGCAATGTCTAACACCTCCTTGAAATGTCCTCAACTTCATGAGTTCACAACATTTCATCTGTTAGTAACAATTATTTCCATGCAATAATATATATTCATGTACTTACAAAACACATTCAACCATTGCATTTAGTACACAATTATATCACTTACTATGCACGAGTGCAATTCTCAATGCATACTTATTCAGTGCACCTTGTATTGAAATACATAATTATCTTTATCTCAATCATGTATCTCACCATCCATAAGTTGGAATTCTGGCCAATGTGTTGACACATTCTCCACACACTTCCTATTCTCTTCCCAATTAATTGGATGCCTTCCTTTTCTACACAAACACTACACCAATAATATAATTTTGTGGTATTCATTAGTGTTAGGAAAAAGGTTGCAATCCAACTCTTATTTAAAGGTAGGAAGAGTTTAGTACTTGTTTGGATCATAACCTTTCCATATCCATATCTTGGCATGTCCAACCATGTCCCGGTCTCATACATGACTAGCTTACTGACATTCATTCCTATAAAAAGTTATTATCTTTTAATTCTTTGGTTATCACCCCATAACCAAATTAACATGAAATTCTACTATGTCAGTGTGTGTTTTCAGAAGCTAAAAAGATTTGAATTAATACATGTCTCTAGTATTTACCACATCCAGTGGTATGCATTCAAATAATATAATCATGTGATTTTATAAAATAACTCTGGCTAAGGAAATTCTTACCTAAATTCCCTTTAGCAATTATGCAAAAACAGTAATAAAAACTCATACCTGCATGACTTCCATTAATAAATTTGATGTTACATGTATGGTTGATGAATGTAGAAGCTTTCATGCTTGTTTTTCAAACCTAACCAACCTTCAAGTTTATGTTGCTTCCTTCCATATGTAGCAACATCATCAACAACACTTGCAACATGAAAGAATTGTTTTTCTGCTTATGGTTGTTCAACCAACCCTAATTCAACTGCTGCAACGCTACCACAATTTCAACAACTTATTTCCCATGTGCAAATTTTCCTTGCTAATCCTAGAAGTCTTCAATTCTTCTCAGATTCCTGAATCTTCTTATGCTCTCATTGTAGTCACTGTACATGACTATTTTTTCCCTGAGCACTTTCTAGCCAAATCACTCTTGGTTTCCTTTTCATTTCCAGCCAATTACTAATGTTGACATTAACCTTCAACTTTTATTTGTTTTCTATATCCATCTATCCCAACTAGCTTCAAACTTGACTTACCTATCCAATCTCTAGCATACTATAAGGATGCACATATGCCCCTTTTTTCCAGTTACATAGAATCACATGAAATTCCTTCTTACCTTACCATAATAGATTCAGGTGCTACCTCCAACCTTTTGGGTTGTCACTCATGGCTCTATGTTACTTAAGATGGATTCTTTTTAGGCACCATCTCCTCTGCATTCAAAACCATGCATATAACTGTTTTCTTCTTCCTAGTTCCTTATTGATTTCTCTTTATAAGTCACTTCACTTTTAAATTATTCTTGACATGATATCTCCATGCTCTTATGGAAATACCTTCACACCCTTGGAGTGCATCAACAATCCTATACTATTCTAGCTTCCCTTCCTAGAGTGTTGACATGCATTCCTATTAGCTTGATATCTATCTCATGATTTCTTCTTCCATTATCTTAGGATGTTCATGGACTTGAATCCATCCAAGAGTTTTTCGTTGTCTACTTTGCATACTTTCCACCACATATTATGATGATATTAATTTTCAGCATTCCCCTATTACTTGGATCCCTCCGATCCAATTCCTTCATGCCCCAATTATATATCCAGTCATGTTCTCTGAGTAACCTTGGATAGTTAACACCAACTTCTTTCTTGAAGTAATTTGGTTTAGCCTTTCCATGACTGATCATATCAACATTGGTATTATCTTGATGAACTATTATTTTCTCTTGACTTCACCCATCTGATTTTTCAACCTGACTGGCAAAGTCAACTTCTATCATGCCATATTTGATGACCTTCATACCATGCTTCCACTGCGCACTTTGTTAGCAATAATGGAGGTGATACCTCCAATCTATAGCACTGATCTTTGGAGATGTCACATCTTGTCTCCAAACTCTTTCATATTCCATAAAACCTTCCTTATTCCCATGCATTGCATCTCCATATGAATTTATGGTTCAGACATTATCATGTATCGCAAATGGATTTCTCCACCTATAATTCACATTTGATGTGGAAATATTGTCACCTGGATTGTCTTCCCCAAAAAAGAATTTAATTCATGGTTTCCATGCTGCTTATTGAACCGAACATATGATCCAATGACTTCTTAAAGATTTGAATGCAAATGAAGAATCATATTTGTCCTTCTTTCTTCAATCTGTAGTCATCTCTAGCATTTTTTTTCTATTTTAATGTAATCATTACATCTAGAATCCTCTTTTCGAGAAATTTCCAATGACTGCTTCCTCTCTCAATTCTGAGCCTTGAGCAGAAAGCTACGATCCTTTAAAACTCGTTCTTTTTATTTGATGCACTTCTTGTGCAGTGGATCTCTTTTCTCCGAGCTAATGGCTCTTAGATCTTTGTTGGACCCTATCATAAAGTTCCCAGGTCTTTAGTACCTCTTATGATGTAGGTTCAAACCAGATGAAACCCACGGGCTTCCTTCCTAACCCCTTTTCCATTCTTTAACACAGTTTTTGGGCACTAGCCTTCGTTTTCCTTGAGCCCTTAATTCGCATGGGACCATGGTCGTGTCCCAGCGCTAGGTCGATAGGTGATTACTCAAAAATTTGGGCCTTCGGGCTTTGGAATTTCCTAACCCAAGTCATTGTAACTCCCCAGAGTGTCGAATGGGAAAACTTGCGAAGTGTTGGGAATGGATCTACGGTCCACTATTCATCAGAAACCAACGGTTGAGATGCGATATAGCCCTCAACAAGAAGATATGACTATTTTCTTATAGTGGTTAATCTTCATGCAAGTCTCATCAACTGTGATCATCAATGCTCAGATCGATGGCTCGTAATCAATTCTGCACCCCCCCCCCCTTGTCATTCTACCTTTAACGGTGGGGGGGTCCCTCCACTGCATAACATAGCACAATTATTTTGGAGAGTCTGGTCTCTGGACTGCGACCTCTGGTGCCATGCATCCTCTGGGCCCTAGGGTTTCAATGTTCTAACACTAACATGTCACATCAATATTTACACCTTTCAAATTTCGGGGGCACGTATCGACGGTTTGGAGTAACCCACCTTTTGCCCCGCAATTCTTCTGACGCTAACATGTAACCCCACGATGAAACTGTGGTTTGGATTGCAGGAATACCTTGGGTAATTATCTCACGTGCAACTTGGGTCCCTGCAATGCCTCTTGGTTGTCGATATTGGTGTATCGTGATCAACACCAGTGTGGGCCCACTAACCATGCTCAAACAAAGTGCCACATGGTGAAATAATAATGACTGACACATGCCCCAATCAGATGGGTGACACGTGTCATGTTCCAAATCACATTTCAATATTCCATGGGTTCGAAACCCACTGAGATGTGGCACACAAACCATGTTTCCATGTCAATCCAAGTGACTTCATCATGAATCACTACTTCGGCTCTTCGGGCTTCGGAGCTTCGGGCTTCAGGAGTTCTCGCCCCAGCATACACTAATTCTCCTGAACACTGAAATCGCGAACAAGCCAATTTGCTGACACATGTCCCTTTTGACGGACGATCCATATTAACTTCGGACTTCAGAGCTTCGAGAGTTTTCTCACTTCATACAACGTCGTAACTTCCACCCTTGGCTTGATCCAATGGTTCTATCCACTTTGGCCGAATCAAACGGTTGATCTCTTCTCCCTAGATCTATAATGTAGTTACACTTCGGGGACTTTGGGGCTTGGGGCCTTCGACCTTTTCCGCTCTATCACACATAACTTTGCCGAAGTCTCGAATTCTGAAGGACTTGCAAATTAACCCTCTTGCACTTTTCTCCATATCTGACGGTTAGTAATTGTTCTCCTTCTCTTGAACAAATTCCAACAACCCACATTACTCTACGGACCAATACCACGTCTGTCATGGTTTTATAATACCGCTACACCTCCTAAGCTTCATAACATGGCCAAGGTAACCTCTTAGCACTCAAAATGCTCCGAGGTTTGAAATTTGTTCCTCTTGACACAATTTCCCCCTGAAACCTTGGTTCCAATGACCACTTATCCAACCCATCCAGGCTCAATGCCGAAACCATGGATCTAATACCATTTTGTAACATCCCCAATCACCAATAGGCTTGGAAAGACATTACTTGGACACTTCACTTAGCTCTGATACCATTTTTTAACGTCCCCAGACACCCAGGTCGGACCACACTTCTCTTCCAGCTCTGTTGCTCTACTCTGATCTGTGACAGCTCCAACCTTAAACTACTGGGCTATGCCACATAGATATACTTGCAGAAAAACATACACATCCATATAAATATAGAATGACTATTCTACATATATATAACATATTAATGTGGAAATAATAGTAAGCCTACACATGAAGCATATACAACATACACAGACAATACTCATCAATTACAACATATGTACCATTACACAACATGTAAATGAACATAAAAGTGGTACTTATATTTTATTAGAAGACCACCAACTACGTGAGGACCTTCCACGAACCTCCGATCCTTAGACCACACTACTCATCACACTCAACAGTGGGTCACCCCCGAGCTGGGACTAAACTCCACTGAGAAAGGGAATTCTAGGCTTGGCAAAGAAAACAAGGAAGTTGCACAAAACAATAGGAATGATATTTTATCCCAGGATCCACTTATGCCCAAAACCCACAGACCCTCATTCCCCACAAGCCTACTCCACCCCAGGAGGGTACACCTTCACTAATAAAAGTCCATCAGCTTCTACACCTCCCTTACCATGGGATTCAACAATAGGATGGACCAGAAGTCTCATAGTATTGTAGCTTCTACGAGACTCCCTTCAAGGAGAACTCACTTCCCAGAATTCTCTCTCACCCAGGAGAATTTCTCATAGGCATGACAACTTGCTTCTTCAAATCAAATCTTATGTCAAATGTGTTAGCACTATAAGTCACCTCCAGATCGCATTAGAGGTAAGCCTAGTACCCATCATTTTGTATGTCACAATGAATAATTTAAAGAGGTCAAATGGGCACAAAATCAACAAAATATCATTTTAACTCAGCAATGCTAGACCAGCATGCACAAGCAATTGAGGTCTTGCTCCAACTTCAATTAGTAAGTTGTAGTAAAGTGATTAGGAGGAAGAATTGGTGAGGAGAAGGTAGAGGTCTGCTATGGACATATGATCTTCTAGCAACCTAAGGAAGAAAAACTCAGAAAACAAGATCCTATTGGATTCAAAGTTTATGGAAACTAAAGAGTGTTAAAACAAAACTGTGATCAAACATACATTGAAACAAATCGATAAGAATCCATGTGAATCCTTCAATCATGGACACTTTCGTATCAAAGGAAAATAATATGGAAATCGAAGCTGACTTTCATTAAACAAAAGGTATCAAATCAAGTCACATAACCAGAGAACCAAAGCTTCATTAAAATTTTACAATACAGGATCTTAACTCAACCATCCACCATAACAAAATATCAAAATGATTCCTATATACTCAGAACAACTCACCACTAACAATAGAGGTGTGTTCGAGTCTTTGCTTTCAAGGATTTACGTTTGCATGTTCTCTGGAATATTTCACATGCAATATTCATTTAGACGCTATCTTCTGTCGGACGCAATCATGTTTCAGAGGGGACCTGCAGAAGAGACGACTTGTTGACAGTCCTTCTGGCTTTCCATTTAAGTGGTGAGACAAGGTTTCACCAACCATCCTCACCTTCATTAACTGTCTGCATCAGGAAATCAACGATATTAAATGCTTAGGGGGTGACCATGTGGTTCTCTCGAATAGGACACCATATAAACACATGATTTCAAGGATGCTCAAAGGTGGTTTGGGTTCACACTACTTTTGAGCCCGCAATCCACCACCTTTTTCCACGTAGTCCTTTTGCTAAACCACGGTTTCAATTGCAGGACTGCTCAAGAAAATTATTGCCTGAGCATGTTGCATCCCCGCAATGAACTATGGCCATAGATCTAGTCCTGATATGAGATATGGGCGCACCCGCTAGATTTAGCGCCACCACTAAGCTTAACCGCCCGCCAATTTTAGAATCCGCCAAACTATGCCATTGGGATCCCCGTTGGATGTTGACCGGGAAGATAGTAGGTGGACGTGGATGCCGACGATGGGAAGTCGATGAGATGATTGACGTTCCAAACCATCAAATCGCCCCAAAACTTAGGATAAAATCCAAAAGTGGGACGCATTATGACCCTTTCATGCATTTTTCCACCACAGGGATAAAAAAACATCGTTTATCAATAATATGTGCTAACAAAATAGACACAGGTGATGCCAACAACAGAAAGTCACATAGTTTAAGAGGAAAGATTCTCTCCCAGGAGCCACTTACACCCACTTCCCACAGACTCTCATTCCCCACATGTCTGTCCCACCCTAGGAGTATACACCTTCACTATCACAGAGTCCATCGGCTCCTCCACCTCCCTTCCAGGGCTTCAACAATAGGACATACTAGAATTCTCAAAGCTCTGTAGCAACTATGGGACTCCCTCTAGGAGAAATCACTTCCTCAACACACTCTCTCACCTTGAGAGAGTTGCTCACAGGCCTGAAAACCTGCCTCTTCAACCACAGGCTTGACAACCCGCTTCTTGAACTAGCTTCAACACAATTCCATCAAGGTCAAGACAAAGAAAAAGTTCAGTAAGGAATAGACGATGGCAACAAGCCACACTCAGTCAAGGAATTACGTGGGATGCAACAACCAACAATTATGACACAGCATGACTCAGACAATTACAGGGTGCTCGGACTTCACATGATACACACGGGATAACTCCAGTATCCCCATAGGTTCCCAAGGTGCATGGTAGATACAGAGGCGATGATGAAGGAGAACTGGTTCAATACGTGAATCCCTGCTGAATTTTGGGAAGGGTGACAAACTTCCAGAGAATCGTAAGGGTCGTGAGGAGACTCTAGACTGGTCCCCACCGCTAGGATGGGGAGAAAACCTGAATGGAAAGTGAACCTCCTAACAGGATGGATTTCCTGGATATAATTGCATCCGCTTAGGTCGACACCTGACTTCCTATAGCTGCATGCATTCCACTTTGCACTCGCTCCCTTTCCTAGGAACTTAGGAAAAAACTGTTCATGTCCACCTTAGCCTTTAGGAAATAATAATAATAAAATATTATTCCCTTAGAGGTAAGCCTTTCTATCTTAGCTTATAGGCCTAGCCACTTAGCCCCCTCCCTCACCCTACCTAGTGGAGCTTAGTCCCCCATAACTCTTTCTTCGTGGTCGGTCTACACGCAATGATGTAATTATATTAAATATATGAGCATTTACACATATACAATAGTAGGCTCACTGGCCTTTGCATCTAGGTTCTCTAACCTAATCACCACATAAGCCTCCTAGCTTATTATAACTCGACTCATCAGCCTATCTAATAAGTTTACAATTCATTATTACAATTGGGGCTCTTCCTGGGAATATTACAAAGGTGATTCGGGTTGCGTTTCCTATGTAGTGAATTCTGCAAGTGTTGTGATGGATGACTTTATCTCATCCTCCCTAACTTACTCTTGGTCATACATGCTCCACAACCGATCTATCTTCTTCATGATAGACTTCGTCGAAATCTCCAATCCTGTCAGCCTTTGGATACTTTGTTCCCTCTGTTTCATGACACCCAAAGAACTCTTCGTTGGAGTTAATTCTTGTTGTTGCTTCATGTTATGGGGTCATTTTTCACTTCTACAAACTCCCTCAACCAACCTGTTCACATAACTTCTAAGCTTCCATCCAAGCTTGCTCTTCGTCGTCATGGGAAGACTTGGTGTTTTGGATTTGTCCAAGAACACCGAGTAACCCTTATGTTGTACAGGAACTTCTTTGGCATGCTTTAGAAAGTCTTGCCCTAAGAACATCACATGATCACCCAACGGAGCCACCATCACATCCCAAGTGACAAACCAACTTCCAACTCTCAATGGTGTTGAACAAACTACCTATGCCATCGAATTCATCTCTGAGTTGACTACCTTGAACGCAACCATACTTCCCTCAGCCTTGGGATGGAGCAATGTCACAGTTTGTTCATTAATAAAACTTTGATTTTATCCGGTGTCAACCAATGCTTCCACCTTCACCCCACTCACTATTAGATCCAGATAACAAAGTCTTCCATCCTTGTCTTGCGATCGTTGTCCATCATTTTAAGTTTTGAACTCATCTAGATGCTTTGTCAATTTCTCAACCTCTTCCATCATTTCATTTGTTGGTTTTAGTAGCGGTTGGTTTACCTCACCCAAGAATACAAGATTTTGCATCACAATCTTCTCTTGGTTTTTGACCATCTATTCCAACGTCTCCTTCAAAGGAAAATTCTATGCGAAATGGTTAATATTGCATAAGAAACAACGAATTGGCTTACCTCTGTGATTAAGTAATTCAACCTACTTCTTTTCCTTGACTCTGCCTCTTTCATGGGTGTCCCCCTTGCTGAGTGACTCCACCCTTGATGAGTTCATCTTTCCAATTCCTTCCTTTCCCTCTTCTCTACAAGATTCTTGTAGTTCACTAGCTTGATTTACTTTTGGGTAATACCCTGTGAAATGCTGACCCAAACCTTCTTCACAAGTGATGGAATTGATGCCTTCAAACAAACTCTGTTTTTCTACGATGTCGATGACAATGGTAATGGGTTCCCTTTCCTTAGACAATCTTTCCACCAAGATTTGGAAACCTTCATCTGCAAAGAGAGGTTTCTTTCCTTCATACAACGCATCCCATCTTGTTGTGAAGGATATCATCCTTTCTAAACTTGTGTTGGCTACTTTCATCAACCTCCRYGTTTCTTTGTCAAAGATTAGCTTATTTTCRTCATCATTCACCGTTCCCATCATCCGTTCTTCACACTTTTYGCAAYTGTATACCTTCTATGGTTGKTGTTGCAACTCTGYRTTCRTGCACCCATTTGTCAACATGTGCACCCCCTCCTTCACAATTGTTCTGACTGCAGTATCRAGGATGGGATGAGTTGTCTCTAATACCATCCTTCATGAGAGTGACAATGGTGAAGAGCTTCACCAATCTRTCTCCAATCAAATTGGCTYTGATACCATCTGTCATGGGWGTGRCAATGGTGAAGAGCTTCATCGATCCGTCTCCAATCAAATTGGCTCTGATACCATCTGTYATGGGGCTAGAATTGTCACCCTTGAGAGTCCCATACCACCYAAGAAGTCTAGTTGTCGAGCGACACCGGTATGACCTTGCGTGTTGGGCTTAACCAAMAACCCACTTGWATCATTCAGAATAYACCTCTCCATCATGCCYTGGMAAACCTAACCAAGCATGCTTATTATAATTRCGRAAGTTCAAATGCTAATTTCACCATAGGCGATGTTGCACCATCGACACCTATGTGTGCCTTCCCTTGAACCAAGCATACTCGGACAACCGACTACYCAACATGCAATCRTGCTACTATCCATCTAGACTGAYCCAWGATAGTCACCAAAGATCATGCCSCTTCACGTAAGGCATATGCATACCTTCAACACACATACCACCAAGGTCGTCTTGCCATAGATGATACACAATCTACCACATTTCCAATCTGCCGCATCCCYGCCAAGAAACCAAACATAACATCTCATTGGYTGGGCTCYCGTCCTACTYGACGAGACATCCTCCTTGATCATCCTAGCATTTTTGCTTGTACACAATCCTAACCRGCCCATRGATACACCCACGAGTCGTCCATAAARATACCAAAATTGGAAACTCRTTGTACAACTCACCAAGCATTCTCKGGATGCCTCCTCAAGGACTTGTCGTGCATCTTGCTGAGCYAGTCYGACTCGTCGTCCRTCACCCAAAACTGAATGCACACTTAGCCATTTGACTGTTCACGTCTTTGCGCCCATCATTATAGCACGTGYGTGAGATGAGCACTGAGGTATAATATATCATTTCTAGATTTCATGATCTTGTCAGTTGCCCCATTCACCAATCTCTAAATATGAACTATTTGCATGTCTCAAAAACATGTGCATAATTGAAAAGATTCTAATTGGTAAGCTAGAAACCAATAATTCAATGAATTATGTCTTATGTTTCCCAACCCAAATCCAAGTCTCTTAATTTTCTCGATGATAACTCGAGTCTCTTTTATTGTTTAGAATGGAATTCTCATTTTTCCTATATAAATATTATTTCATGGTCATGATTTCAATGAAGTTATTGCTAGACTCCCTATGTTTGAGAGTGATATCCAATTGGATTTATTTATTTTTTGAATAATCCCTTTTATGTTTTCTTTTCCAAAATTATCTCTTGAGGCCTTAGGATTAGGAACTACCATTTGAATGGTTTGAAGTAAATATCCAATTCAATTTACTTATTATCACAAATAACCATTCCCATGCTTGATTTTCCTGAATTATCTATTCAATCTTTAGGATTTGGCATTAACATTTGAGTTATTTCAATTCCTTTTTACTAAGTATAGAGATTAAATGATATAATTAGAAATACCGATTCCCCTTTATTCTATATTCATATGGTATTTGTTAATCCCTTTTAAGTCCTCTTTAGTACATGCTTATGTATAATATGGTCTTAGTTATGCTCTTCAATATATTACTTTGGTGCCTTAATTTGTTTTGTGTGTATTGATAAATTCTATTATTGTGAGATAGTTTTAAATATCCCAAGTCAACACATTTTAAAAAATTGCCTATATTTTAGCACCCTTTCCCAACTTAAAATTTACTTTTAGCCACCTATGAAACGAGAATGTTTTATCCTCCTAGCAAGCAAAATTACTTCACATTAATCATCATACCCATCCCAAAATGACTACACATAGATTCATTGGATAGTAAGGGTACTAAATAATACATTGTCTAAATATTATATACCTTTTAAGCACGTTGTATATTGAGATGGCATCATATTATACATTGATATGGACTCATAAATCCTCCCTTGCAAATGTTGTCGTAAGATAGATTCCCATTTTAGGATAATTGTAATAAAATAATATATTTTTGGGAGATTAATATGATTTCCAATTTTTGAGCAGCAACGGCATGGTGAGAATTGGGTGGCCACGGAGGGAAAGCCCATTACTGTCAATGTCTGGTTCCTCATCATATTTAGGGTCCTCTTCCGCTTCGGGTTCACGATTCCTCTCCCGATCTCGGTCGAGATCCTTCAGTTCAACTTCTTCTTCCCGTAGCGACAATTCCAGGAGTCGCAGCCCTGTGTCGCCTAGGAAAAGCCCAACTTCATCAACAAGGAGAGGTCGGAAACCACCGTATCGACCTAAGCAGTACTCACCTACTAGAATTGACGTAGTATTGAAGCAAGAAACACAAATCAATCTAGGGTTTCCACAATGCGAGAAAGGTCAGGAAAAAATGATGGTCCGCAGGGATCGAAAGAAACCCACCATCAACTAGCGTTGCATTATTTGGGAATGAAGAGCCTTCCCTCATCATAATGTGGCTTGATATGAGACTAATGCAGGGTTTCCCCTTTTCGTAAATAGCATTGTCGGTTCTTCTCATTGCTTTCATGCTCATGATTTAGACTCCATTTTTTTAGCTCAAAGCCGAGATCCACCAAGCGATAGGCATTTTGCCTTGCTTTCAATTACTCATCTTTGAAGGATGACACCTTGTTGATGGATCTCTGCCGCAAGGTTATGGGAATATAAATAATGCACCCATTTCTCTCATTTCTCATCTGCATGGAGGAGAACCATCCTTTACTCAACCAAGCTCTTACAAGCACACCGTGAAAACAAAGATTTCCGCTCCTTTGGGGTCCAAGGCTAAATTTTTTAGAGAAAATAAGATTTTTGGCTCTTCTTTCGGTATAGAGATATCCGCAAAACCTCCAACAACATAGGTCGAAGATACCCAAGTCTTTGGCTCTACATTTATCTACCAGAAAAAATCTTCATCTGTCATTTCAACGGACTGGCCCTCGACTTCCGCGCTAAGAGAATGCGTAAATAAGACCTAGTCGTCAGGTCATGACCTTTTATTTTTCTCGAAAGGGTTCTTCATCGTTAACTTTTCGACAGAGGCAAACTGCCAACACGTCCTGGAGAAAGGTCCATGGTTATGGGGAAGATTTGGTCTTTCCATGCAATGATGGTTCCCTGAGTTCAACCTGTTGGCTATGACTACTATGACTACACAGGTTTGGGTGAGACTCCCCATTTACCTTTTTCATTTTTATACTCCATCTTTTTTACCTACCTTGGGCAATGTCTTGGGTAGGTTTATCAAGATTGACACAGATCGGATAATGAAAGGCTTTGTCACCTTTTCCCGCATATGCATTGAAATCGACCTCAGTCAAGGGCTACCAGATATGTTTCTTATATATTGGAATGAGTATGATCCTTACATGTAGTTGGTCGATTATGAGAACACTTTCTTCAGGTGTCACTCCTGTAAGAAAATAGGGCATATTAAGGAAACTTGTCCTTTATCCCCAACCCCATTCTCATCCCCTAGAGCACAAAAAAGGGATAATGGTTGGAAAGACCCTAAAAATAAAAAAAAAGTCACTCGAAATCTTCATCTGACAATAAGAAACATCAAAATGACACCCTATCTCCTCTGCCTTCTACAACACCATTGCAGTCTCCAACAAATGCACAACAACCAACCACATACCCGAAACACCAGCCTTGGCTTCAACATAACATCCTGAAGATTCAAAAATTTTGACTTTGAATTCCGTAGTTCAACCTTTTCACACTCCCCTTGAAAATGATGGATTAAATGACATGATCATGGCCACAACCCTGCTCTTAGGGACTCAGAAACGTCCTCATGAATCAGATAATTCAGACATTGATAAGGAAGCACCATTAGCTTTTGCAGCTCAAGATTCTATAATTTCCTAAGAGCATCTAGCTTTGGTGGCGAAGGATGTATATCCTATCAGTTCCTCTAGTTCAATTGATGTACGTAATAAAAAAGGTAGAAAGGATCCTCTCTGGCCAACACAGTGACCTGATCCTTTCTCCTTGTCTTTGTAATGTTTCATCTTGTTATGCCCATGTACTCCTTGTGGTTCTATTTTAGCATAGGTTAGTCTTCAGTGTTCCCATGTTCTCTTTCCGGGGGGTCTTTTGCTATCAACAAGTCTATGTATCACTTTGTACTTTTTTCTTGGTTGAATATAAGGATTCTCATCTCGCTTATTTACAATATATATACGATTTCCATATTGGTTAATTATTATGTCTTGTTTTCCTAGGTGTCAGTTACCCACCAATTAGTTATAACTTTATTTGACAAAGAATACCTCATGTTTTTTGTTTCCCCATCTTAAGATGTTTGGATCCTCGTTGACTATTGTTTGTCTATTTTGAATTTCTATTCACAATTGGTCTTTTGTTTCCTTAGACAATTTCTCTTGTTATAAATTAGGGATTTTATTTTTGGAAGACAGTAAGGCCATGAGGTTAGAAGTTGAGGTTGATTAGTCTTGAGTTTCCAAAAATTGATAAACATACCTCATCCGAGGTAGTCACCCAATTCTTCTCTTTCTTGAAGGACATTGGTTCGTATGAGGGGATGAAATTAGATTGTCTTTCTTGAAGGACATTGGTTCGTATGAGAGGATGAAATTAGTTCGAAGTGTCCTCTGAAAAATCGTCAATCTTGCATCTTGAAATTCCTAGCAATATTTTTGAAAAACAAGTTTAACCCATTTTTCAACCTATTTCAAATGTGAACCTTATTGGAAAATAAAGTAATTATGAAGATCTCCTACAATGAGATGTTAGGTGCATACTTCTCTTCCATATTTGGGTCTAGAATGTTGATCTCTCTTTATGAAATCTCCAATTCATTTGTTAATGTGACATTTTATGAAATTAGTTCAAAGTGTCCTCACAAAAAATTGTAAATCTTCCATCTTTAAATTCCTAGCAATATTTTTGAAAAACAAGTTTATTCCCTTTTTCAACTTATTTCAAATATAAACTTTATTGAAAAATAAAATAATTATGAAAATCTCCTACAATGAGATAGATGTTGGGTGAATATTTCTCTTCCATAATTGGGACTAGAATGTTATCTCTCTTTATGACATCTCCAATTGATTTTCTAGTGTGACTTTTTATTGTCATAAATTAAATTGAAGTTATGATACATCTCCAATTGATTTGTTATTGTGACTTTTTATTGTCATAAATTGAAGTTATGATACATCTCCAATTAATTTGTTATTGTGACTTTTTATTCTTAGAAATTGAAGTTATGATTGAGTACATTATAAGTAGTATTTCTTCATTATATCTAAATTGCAATGTAAATATTGAATTGTTCTCCATAACATAATAATTTAGCTCTCATATAAACACATTTCCAAAATCATTTTTTCTTAATGAGAAAAAACACATTATAACTAGACTAATTATAAAAGCGTGATGCAAGCAATCACTATGTCAAAGTACACTCCATGATCTAAAGCAAACCAAAATTTATCTTTAATGAATTTTGTAAGACAATGAATTAGTTGGTAAATGGACTTTTCTTACCATTAAAATAAATCACCAAGAGCCTTCTTTAACGATTTTTGCAAGAGAATCGAGTAGCTTAGTAACTTGGTGAATGGACTAATTTTATATTAATGAATAAAGTTTACAAAATATTGTGCAATTGTATTAATGAATAAACATTACAAAAGTTTGTGATTTTAATATTTGTATTAATTTTTTAAATCATTTATATTTAAAACACATTTATTAATTAATAAAATATTATAAAATTGGTCATTAAATTTATAGTATATTATGAATTTATTATAAAAAATTATAAAACGAGTTCATTAATCAAAAATCGAAACATATAAACATTGTATTTTTTTATGGTTTTCAAGGTTACTTTTCAAATGTTGTTCATGATTTTAACATTTGGGTCATCAAATTCAGTGTTTACACTTTAGAAGTGAATAATGTTCAACAAAATACGGTACAAGACAAACACCTAAAGTAATTGCTCGCACAACTAGATCAAATATCAGTACACCAATGATTTTACAAGGTTAAAACCCTTAAAGAGAGAATCAATCCACGAACCCGGCCAACATGGCCACTTGAGGCAATATATTAATAAAAAATAAAGTACATAAGAGTTTCTCATAGTTGATATTGAACGAATGACACAACATGTTCTTTAAATAGAGACCATGGACTAATCAGATGTTAAATCATGTATCAATATAATTGTTAGTATCGAGGAGAATGTGAGTTGTTCGATCACTTTGTGTCTAGAACATCTTGGGACCACTGAATTACATAAATACAAATGCATACTAAAGAAGCACATGTTTACCTAAAGACACAGTAGACCAAATTGATCTTAACTAAATCTTAAGTGTTTAAATATCCTAACAAATAAATGGGCTGATTTAAGTGGGGTACTACCTCAACAATTTAATAGTTGGTTAGGAGAGGGTTATGCTTTCTTTAATAAGTATTTTTTGTTAAACATGCTTCATAAAATAATTTATAGCCCTCCTAAAGTAGAGGTCATGTTTCCATAGGTTTGTGCCATGTCAATAACACCATCAAAATCAACCAAAGATCTTATCTCCAAAGTTAAGTTGTCAAGTATTTGAATTTGATGACATGATTTTCTACTATCCTCCCAATATATTCCAGTGTTTTTGCACACTTTAACATTTTGGGCCTTGGATCTCAATAAAATCTCTATTATGTCCCATACTCCCTAAGATGTATTCCGCAATTCCATAAGATGGATTTGTGTATTAGATAAGCCCACTCTAATGAGAGCCATGGCCTTGCTATCTTTAGCTTTCCATTTTCATAATGGATCATAATCTAGATGTATCAACTCTTTCTCATCTATATTCCACAAGCCATTCTCAATCAAATAAAGTTGCATCTTCACTTTCTAGGTATAAAATCATTCCCCTACAAATGTTTCCATAACCTTCTCTAGTTGGGCAAGATTCATTGTAACCTTGTTCTCTTGGTCGAATCAAAAGTGTAGCAAATAGAAACAACCACAACCCATGACTCTAATATCATTTTAAAATTCAATATTATACCAACCAGAACTGAAGAGAGAAAGAAAAGGCAAAGGTTCCATTAGTTAAAAAATCATCTTCTCATATATCATTCAAATAAGGTATTGACCATTATAGAAAATTTTGGCATAAAATAACCACTTCAACATTGTAAATACAATAACACTTAACTAACCCATAACCATATGAAAAACTAGCATAAGATAACCACTTCTAACATTATAAATATGCTATAACTTAATTAAATCATAGCCATATGAAAATTGGCTTAAAATAACCACTTCAACATTACAAATGCGATGCATTTAACTAACTTATAATTCTAAACTTGGTGGAACATAAGTAACTAATTTGATGAATACAGATTAGTATATCAAAATTGATCTATACACAATGGAATTAAAACTCAGACATAATAATTATATAATATTTGCACTAATAATTATCAACCTTGTACCACCCCCAAACTTAGATAGATAAGACTTAACTTCAATGGTGAATCTAGAGGCAACCAAGGCCCACATAGATTGGGAAGAGTCTTAGACCACCAAGAGCACATTATTCAAGTTTTAAACAATATTATTGCAAGGTGAAAAAATAATGAGGTTAAACTAGAGCCCACATCCTACATATCAAGGATTCCCTTAAATATGGTTTAAAAAATAATTATTGAATGAGACTGAAGGTTGATCATCAACAACCTTAATAACAAGTGAAAGTGGGTAATAACTTGAAGAGGAGTTAAAAAAATAGTTAAATTTCCATAATATTATGAATTGGTCCATGTCATAAGAAATGCCAAATGGGTAAGAGATGGATTAGTAAAACAATATCCCTCCATAAGTTGTAGCCACTCATGGGAAAATTTGAAGCCCCCTTGGTAGAGAATGAATGTTTTAAGGATGAGTTGGCTAGGTAAGTGGTTCCAATAGCCCCCCCACCTTAATTTGATGCGATGGGATGATATATAATTTATGGAGACTCTCACTACTATAATAAGATTATTTTTCATCCTTCTATGTTTTAATTGAGAAAAAGGACATCCAAGGGTCCTTTTTGCATTCATCCAAGGCATCCCATTTTATACCATCCTATGTCAATTTTGGTGTCATTAATTCATCATTTATGTCTCAATAACATTCTTATTGCATCTCTATAGTATCTTAGCATCTCATTATCATCTTTAGAAATCCTCCTAACATCGTAGTAGTGTCTCACTTACATATTGATGTGTCAAATAAGCCTCTTCTAGCACCTCATTAACATCTTTGTATTACAATTCACATCCAAAAATCATCGTGTTAGCCTCTATATAGTGTCTTGGGAGTGTCCAAATAATTTCCTAATTAATGTAATGGGTTTATGAGGGTTACATGTGTTAGGTAGGTTAGTGGATTCAAATGGACTAGGATAGACTATTTGGGGTAGTGGGTTAGTGGGGTAATGGGGTAGTAGGTTAGGTTGGTTAGTGGATTAGAAGGTGTGGGGGTCCTACCCTAACCTCCCTAGTTATGGATACTTAGGATTTAGATAAGTAATGTATAGTCCATCCTCTTTGAATAATCCCTCTAGGTATTTGGTGTGTGGCTAATTAATGTAAAGGGTCACCTTCATGGAATAAGGCACACTAGTTAGTTGGTACTCATTAATGTTGGGACCACAAGTGGTTAGGGTTTAGATAGTGAGAAACTATTTATACACGTATGAATCTATGTAATGGTTTGTCGAGAATTATCATTGTATGGTAGTGTTTCTCAATTGGAGGTTTCCCCCTTGAAGAGGAAAGTGAGCATTGTGATGGGACCTTGGAATGATATCATTTTTTCCTATATATTTAACAATTTTGATTATATTTTGTTTTGAATAAGGCCCTTTTTCATCTTGATAGTGCCACTTTCCACTTACCCTAGCTACCATTCCTAAAATGTATATTTCAATTTTGTTTTCAACTTTTTTTTCTTTATACTATGAATTTTAGAGTAGGAATATAGGATTTACTTAAGATGTGAATAAGTATTGCTAACAATTAACCTATAACATGGATAAAAATACCACAAGTTATATCATTTCAAAAGGATTCAACAAATTGATTCAATGATTCTTCATATCAATTGTGAAAGGATTGATGATGACAATTACCAAAGGTTAAGAAGAGTATATCAGTTGGGCATGCAAGAGAACAAAGCATGTTCCAGGGAGTGAATCAAGGAATGTTTTGGAACGATTTTGGATTACATTCATTCACTGCCAAGTATCCAAACCATGAAAAACATTGGTTTTTTTCATTTTGGCATCCAACGCCTGCAAATTCCCTCTAGAAGTGCAACATATCTAATGGTTGTAATGAACAATTGGTTATTTTCTCCATAGCATTAGGGCTTTATAAATGTTTCAGTTTTAAATTTGTTAAGAACATATTCCAGTTTGTGGCTATATATACATATCATTTCTCTCATGTCCCTTAGAAACATCCCTTGCATGAGTGTCCCTTAGATAGTATATAAATATATGGCATTTGTGAGTAGGAACATGATACAATTATTTTTCCTTTATTTCCTAATAAAATCAGTTTATAAAGGAACAAGTGAATGATTTGAGTAACTTTGTCTCCTAAAATAAAAGATACCTTGGCCAAATCATCCACCTGGTATAAATCCAAATCCTTCTCAATCATATAATGCAGTTTGGGCTAACCAACAACACTTGAAAAACCCCATTGCCACTTGGTATCCACCAACATCATGGCCACAATGGACTCCCGAAGGTCAAAACAAATCTTGGAAAAAAGGTTGGCGAGGAACTCTCCCTTATGTAAATAGGTCACAACAACACCCACAATATTTTTGTCCTCAACCACAACTTGCATTCTAATAGGAAAAACCTCAACACCAATTACAATTTCCACTGAGCCAACCACTCCAAAGGACAACTCAAATTCCTACCAAACCTATTTCTAACTCGAATAATAAAGTATCTCAACCCACTTACAATGTTGAGTTACCGAGTTATTTGACCTATACTATCCCCCCTATATATCTTCAATATATTCATCTCTGATCAAGGAAATTAGTTAATCCAACTTATCCCATTATTGTGGAATACAATGATGAAGATAAAGTTATTGAATAAGATAATCCAACTTCTTCTATCATTTTGGAACAAGATGATGGGGAAAACATTGTTGAATCAAATGATTCAATTGATAAATCTTCCTTAGTAGAGAAATCCAATTCTTTAGAAAAACCAGATCCACCAAGTAATATCCAAACTCCCCCATATCCTAAAAGGTTAAACATTGAAAATTATATTAAACTACCTGAATTCGATTTTCTTAGGGAATTGAAAAATGTATGTGTTAAAATTTCATTATTCTATACAATAAAAGATGTACCAATCTATGCTACAACTTTTATAGAATTATGTTTGAGGAAACCAGGATGAAAAAGAAAATATCCTTCAATAGTTCAAGTATTTGGTGATTTAGTTGATTTGATGCTTGGAAGCATTCTCACTACTAAGTACACAACTAGAGAAAGTCTTATTGTAGATGTTCACATTAATAACATCTGTATATAAAATAATTTAATTGATCTCAGAGCTTCCATAAATGTCATGACTAAGGAGACAATGACAAATATTCAATTAAATAATCTTCGACAGACCACTATTGTTCTCCAATTAGCAGATTGATCCATTGTACAACCTAAAGGTATTTTAGGAGATGTAGTTATTTTTATAGATTGCTTGGAATATCCTATGGATTTCATGGTTCTACAACCCAAATCAAATCTAGGGGGTTACCCCTTGATTTTAGGAAGTCCCTGGTTGGCCAAAACTTATTCCTTTTTTGGGTGTAGATATGGAGATATGACTATCTCCCAGGGAACTTCTACAAATAAAATTACATTATATCAACAAATTAGACCAAGTCCTTCTCACGAAACACCCATGTGGGTAGGAAATGGGGATAGTGATGATGATGATGTTCAAAAAGTCCTTATGATTGAATCAACTCTTTCCCTTAAAAAAAATATTGAAGATGATTGTAGTTGTGATATTACCATTAATCCTTATTCACCTACTAATAACATTATGAATATGAGAGAAGAAATAAAGTCATTCCCTGTAATCCAAAAATAATTACAATCTATTCCAACTTATTCGTATACCACATCTGGAACAATTAGCATGCCTATAGAGATATTTCCAGGAAAAACACCTAACATAAATTCTCATTTGGAAGCACCACAAAAGAAAATCCTGATTGATTTGTTACAATTGCATGCTAAGGAATTTGCTCGGGATTATAGAAATATGAAAGGAATTCATCCTAGTATGTGCACTGATCACATGTATGTCCAGGATAACTTCTGACCAATTAGATAGCCTCAATGAAGGATGAATCCTCCACTTCCAAAAATAGTCAAAATTGAGTTGCAGAAACTATTAGATGTAAATTTCATTTATCATATTTATGATAGTAAGTGGGTTTCACAACTTGCTATTGTTTCGAAGAAAAATGGGAAATGGAGAGTTTTTGTGGATTACAAAGAATTGAATAAGGCCACTTCTAAGGACTAATTTCCTTTACCTTTAATTGATAAAGTTTTAGATACCTTGGGAGGAAAGAAATATTTCTCTTTTCTTGATGGTTTTAGTGGGTACAATCAAATTCAACTAACCCCTGAAGATCAGGACATGAAAACAACTTTCACCCACCCTTGGGGTAATTATGCATACCAAGTGCTACTGTTTGGATTGTGTAATGCTCCTATTACATTCCAAAGGGTTGTGCTTAGAATTTTCTCTGAGTTGATCCATGACTGTGTTGAAGAGTACATGGGTGATTTTACTATATATGGGAATACCTTTGACAAAGAAATCATTAACCTAAGGAAAGTTCTTGAAATATGTAAAGACACAAATTTATCCCTCAGCCATGAAAAGTATCATATATTACTTACATCGGATATATTTTCAGGACATCATATATCACCTAGTGGGATCGAGGTTGACCCCACAAAAGTTGAGGTAATCACCAAACTTCCAATTCCAATGAATCAAAAGGATGTACATAGTTTATGTTGGCAATTTCAGTTAACAGAAAGCAAACTAGCGTATACTTGTCATTGATGGAAAGTACAGTTGTGGTTGTAGTGATGATAATAGCAATGAATAGCAGCGCAACAATTATCGGGAGGAGAAGAGTTAGTGATCGTAGGATCTTATTCAAATTTCTCGAAAGAACAATAGCCATCAGATCTGCAGAAGTTGCAAGGGAGATAAGCCATCGGAGGTTCGGGGATCGGGACTTCATAACGCAAAAATCACTTGACATTGAAAACCCCGAAATCGCGATATGCGATTTCGCGATCTGATCGTAACCGTTAATCAAGCAGGGATCTGGATCGTTCATTTGTATGGACACGTGGCAGCCAGGAGGCTTCATCGGCAATTCGAGGATCGGGATTTTATAATGCAAAGTTCACTCTACAACGAAATCCCCAATTTCGCGATATGTGAAATCCTGACGGAATCTGAACCGTCAGATCAACATCGACTCGACCCACGTCAACAGACCACGACAGCTAAGCGACACGTGGCACAACCAGGTAGTGACAG
>JZKD02S2197038.1:23682-51312 GCA_000966675.3 Picea glauca
TGCTTGATGACACATGAAGAAATATTAATAATTGTTAAGAAGGTATAAAATTGTTTAAGCTTATAAACAACTGATTCACCCCCCCTCTCAGTTGTTTTAGTATTTCCAACAGTTTATTAGGTCACTCTGTCGTCATTTTCAAGAAAATTTTACTAAGACAACATCACCATTATTCACATTAATTTCAAAAGATGTTGAATTTTGTTGGACTAATTCCTATCAAATTTCCTTCGAAACATTAAAACAAAATTTATTTGTAGCACATATATTAAGGTGACCAGAGTGGTATTTTTTGTTTAATATCTCAATAGATGCTTTAGATATAGCCATTGGAGCTGTACTTGGACAAAGAGAGGAGAAAAAACCATACACAATTTACTATATCAATATAAATCTTGCTCCAACATAATTGAATTACACAGTAATAGAGAAGTATTTTCTTTCCATTGTCCATGCAAACAAAACATTTTGACACTACATCATTGGTTACCTAGAATTTGTGCACACCGACCATGTTGCCATTAGATACATGTTGATGAGCTCTATGTCACGTTGATAATAAATAGGGGTTACCCATGGTTAGAATTTCTAATTAGACCTCACACCATTTGGAATAGGGAACCCATCTAGATTCTCAATCGACAACCATTTATGGTTTGGAAATTTACCGATTGCAACAAAGTCCATGCATGATGATTTCTAAGATAAGTAATGAAATGCAACTAATCTAAGATGCATGTGTCTGGAAAAAAAATAAGGTAAACAAAAAGAAAACATAGAAACAAAAATTCTCCTTTCAATGGTTCGGGAAATAGTTCACACATAGAAGAGACAACAATATGAATACATAACTGCAAACCTAGAATATTCTAGGATTTGAACAATCAGTTACAGTCCTATGTCCACATATTTAGAAAATATTCCCCGAAGAATAGAAATAAGAATGCAAAAAAAATACATAAAAATAGTCTATAGTGCGAGTTACATTCTTACACAACCCAAGTGCTGAGAAAAATGTAGCAAAATAGTCCACAACACCTGCAATAGAAGAATCAAATTTCTTTAGAAAATAGCTTGTCCAAATAGGTTTCTCCTCATTAAAAGTTTCATCAATAGTACATGAAATTGCAAAGAGCCAAGAGCCTTGAATTTGAGTACAATACCCCCATTTATTGAAATTCACCTTCACTATTGGCCTTCCGCCTTCTTCCTTCCCAACTCTTGACCTTACATTTTGAAACTTTTATCCTTATCCTCTTATGGAATTATGAGAGAATAATGACAAAATAAATGTTTATAATTTAATATATCATACATCCTAAGTATTTACATTTTGAATTTGTCTCTTAGTGTTGGTAGGCCATCATGGGCTTTGGCTCTATTTCACCTCATACAATATGGTCAATAGTTTGCAAACTATAGGTCTCTTTTTCCTTTATGTCTGAGATTCATCCACCAAGGGATTCAAACTTCTTCTTTTTCCATTTGGGCTTGATTTCCTTATGTTGTTAGTTTTTCATGTGTCGATATATTAGCCACCTTCTTTGTTCTAGATTACTTTTGCAAAGATGCTACTATGTACTAGTGAATTCTCCTTGTCTTGATGTATAACAACTATATCTTTGTATCTTACTCCTTTACTACGTATTCATAATTATGAGTATAATCTTCCTCCAGCTAGTACATGTGTGCCAATCGACACCAAATGAATGATTTTATCATACATAAAACTTCAAAATATAAATTAAAAAATATTCAAATATGAAGGGATTAATTGACAATTGAGAGGAAAGTTCGAATCTACTACCTTGAGTTTGATATTTGATCCTTCTGAAGGTTTTTTCATGGACATCTTCATTGTAATATTGGGTTATCAAGTTCTTGGGATTCTGACAATACAAGAGTGTTCAATCCTAAAAAATAGTGAACATTGGTGAGGAATATCCTTGATCCTATAACTGATACATTATAGGATTCAATGATACCTTTCCAATGGTATAAGGAGCGCATGAAATAGGTCTCAAAATAAAAAGTTATGGCCAAAATACTATCCCCTATTCCAAGGGAAAAATGTGTGATGAGCCCCAACACATGGTGTGTCATCCTGAAAAGTGGATGATCAAGGTGGATCTCGATGGCCATGCACCTTTTCCACTGAATCAATGTTTTAGAGCCAATTATTTTTGATAAACCATGATATTCACCTTTTTTTTTTGGAAAATGTAATGTAATGCCATCTCCATTTGTTAATTGTTGTCATAATATACATGCCTACAATTTTAATGCATCGGATCCCATTAGAACTCCATAGTTAAGTGAGTAGTACTAGGATGAGTGACTTCCTCATAAGTCCTAGTGTTTTAAATTCTTATGGCATTTTGTAAACTTAGACCAATTTATCCCACATGCATCAAGAGAATTATTCTCCTCTCACTCTCTCATATATAATTGAGGTCAAGGAGTTCCTTTGAGAATGAAATGGAGTGTGATGTAATTCTTATTGCAAATGATCATAACCAACATCTCTTTGTCTTATGAGATAAGCTACCGATACCGCCATTATAGCCAATTTGTGTTCTACAGTATTCTGTTATTCATTAATATAAGTTGGTTTCACTGTATTTTTGTATTCTATACTATATTTTCTTTTGTATCTCATTTCATTCTCAATATAAATTGTATCAATGGTATGCAATCAATCTAATCCTTGTTATTTCTCGATGCATGTCCCTGATGATGTCAGGGTATATAGAGTTGGGTCTTGAGCTAGTTTCTCTTCAAAATGACCACTCTCACCATCCTAAGCAACCTTCCATGGTGGAAGAAAATAAAGATGAAATAGTGGGAGATCCTTTCAATAAATCGCTGGAGGAATCCCTCGCAAGACAAATGAACGAGATGATGGACAACTTTGATCAGATCCTTCGATGACTATTAATGGTGGTCAATCTATCTTCAACAAGCAGTGATTTTAAAGGTGCATAATCCTTCAAGGTACAAGTTAATTTTAATATCCCCTTATTTGAAGTCTAGATACATGTATATGCTCTAAAGAGATGGTTGAATCTTCAAGAAGGTTATTACTGTGTCCAATTTTTTTCTAATGGTGAAAATATCACCTTCATGCTCCTTAAATACCTTCCCATGTCAAATATTGGTGGGAATGTTACTAGGAGAGGCACACTTCAAATGAATTTAAACCATTTAGGGGAGAATCCACCTCAGAAGCCTTTGTGGATGACCTCAAGAAGGAGTTCTATCATGTTTGTTGAGATTTGGTAGCTTGGAGGTACTTCTGCACTGGTAGCACTCAACATGCGGAAGGGACCAAGCAAATTTTCTCCTAGTGACTTTATAAAGTGATTTTATAAAGTTGAGTCTTTTAATTTCGAAATGTAAAAGTGAATTTATGATGCTATGGGTCACATTATTAATTAAAGTGACCTCAATGAATGATTAAATCGTGACCATTGATCTCAAGGGTAAGTGAAGAGTCACTTGAGGGAGATCAAGGGTTAGAGGAGTTACTATTCGAAATTGATAAAAGACAGCTCATTAGGAGATGAGGGCACACTTGTTGAGGAGAGCTTGAGGGAAGTCGAAGGGGCATGCATCCCAAGGAGGTTTCTTATCTTGGAGGGAAAGGGTTTCAGTAGCCAGAAGGAGGCACGCATTCCTTGAAAGCATCAACACCAATGGAGGCCGTACAGTATGGTTTGGAGGAGGCCGTACAACATCTCTTGCTTTCCTTCCAGCTCCAGCTAACTCAAAAAATTATGTTGTGTATTGGCATGATTTTCTAGGAGTTGTTTCTGCTGATAACATATATGTACAGTGAGGTACAGATCTGTACCTATTTTTGGGCACGAAAAACAAGAAATGTATCTAATGTTAGTAACTGTACAGTCCATACAGATTGTAGAAGAAATCAATTTTGATTTCAAACTGTGTTACTATGGATATATGTGATGTTTTTGTTTAGTTATGAGTGAATGTACATAAGATATATGCTGATTTAAGTTGTTGTTATTCTCATAAATTTCCCTAATGCTGAATAAGAAACTTTCTCCTCAATTTGTCACATTTTCTGTGCTATTCATCTTGGGTTTTGCCTAGATTTTTTCATGGTGCATATTGGATATTTTGTCCACTGTTAGTAAATGATTCTGCTACATATTTAGTTTCATAACTACTTTATTTAGTGTTTCTTCTCATTAAGTGCAACTAGTAAAAGATTTAATGCTTGGTTGTTATGACTTAATTGGAGGCTGAAATCTGGGTATAATTTAGTGAATTTCTGAACTAATTTCAACATGGTATCAGAATAGGTGCTTTGAAGTTCAATGGGAAGAATTTTGGCACTTGGGAAATCAAGTGATTTGCTGGTACATTTGCTTGAAGAAGACAGGAAAAGGTTCTTTGTCAGGTGGACAAAGATGACTTCCAACATTAGGTTTGAAGATAGATTGGAGGGGATTTCCAACTACCTGTAGTAGAAGGTTAGAATCAACATTGTTCTCAAGGAGAACAAATTGTGTTCATTTGTGAACACTGTTGTAGCTGTACCTACAGAACCCATAGCTCTTGATGTTCATGAAGTGAATGAAGCTAAGACTCAGAGAATCATCTTGGATGGGGTCAAAGACGACCTTATTCCACACTTGGATGAGAAGAAAACAACCAATGAAATGTGGGTTGCAGTGAAAGGCTTGTATGAGGCTAAGAACGAGAACCAGAAAATGGCTCTCCAGGACAAGCTCCATGGAGCTAGGATGGTCAAAGGAGAGAGTGTGGCTACCTACCTCACTCGGGTTTCACAGGTGAAGGACGAGTTGGCAGTTGTTGGAGAAGTCATTCTTGACTCAAAGTTGGTGCGGATAGCCTTCAAAGGCTTCACCAAGGAGTGGGAGTTTTTCATCAAGTGTGTGGTGGGGAGAGAGAAGCTCCCTGATTGGAGTAGATTGTGGGATGATTTTACACAGTAGGAGATCTGGGAGGGGTCTCAGGAAAAGGCATTGGATGGTGCAGATGCCAAGAAAATTTCTCTTGTGGAAAAGGGAAATGAAAAGAAGAAGGACACGAGCAAGGTGAAACGATTTGCATGTCACAAGACTGGCCACTATGCTAGTCAATGTACGAACAAGAAGAATAAGAAACCAGAACTAGAGGTGGCAACATCAACTCAGGTTGTAGATTTTGCTGAGAAATTTTAGAAGGAGTTCTCTCTCATGGTTGGTCCCATGGGCAGTGGATGCCTAGTGTTTGAGGACATTGAGTCATGGTTTGTGGACAGTGGTGCCTCTCGGCACATGATCGGGTTGAGGTAAGTTTTCCTTGATCTTATAGATATAGACTCAGACTATAAGGTGAATTGTGGAGCCAACCCACAACTTGCAGTAAAGGGGCTTGGAAGGGTGAAATTCCAACTAGAGTCAGGAGGTCTTCTGGAGGTTGGAGAGGTGTTATATATTCCATAGTTGAGAGTTAATTTTCTCTCAGTGCCAGCTTTGGATGAGAGTGGATTTGGAGTTGTTTTCTACGATGGACATGTGTTTTTATATCATGTAGGAGAAACTATTGACACATAGGTGATTCTTGGTGTCAAGTATGAGGGCTTGTACAAGTTGTTGGGTAGACCTGTGTTGGGGTCCAGTAGATTTCTGGACTCATATTCTATGTCGGAGAGTTGGCAGGTAGCACGAGAGAGAGAGTTGATCCATGGGACTCAATATTCTTCTAGGACTCTCATAAGACTCAACAGGCATGAGTTGACACATATGGATGCTCAGTAGAGTGTGCAGTCTTCTAGGAGCATGTCTTCAGTTTGTGGTACAACGAAGGTAGCAGTAGAGGCTTCCAGTGCAGTGGGATTAGTGGCTTCATGTTCAGAGGGAGAAGAGACTTCTAGTATAGAGGGAGCAACTATGGCAGCTAATGAGATGGAGATAGATTCTAGTGGTGATACCCGAAGTACCTCTCTCGCTAAGAGGGAGTGTTGAGATTTGGTATCTTGGAGTTACTTCTGCATTGGCAATGCTCAACATGTGAAAGTGACCGAACAAGTTTTCTCCTAGTGACTTTATAAAGTGATTTTATAAAGTTGAGTCTTTTAATTTCGAAATGTAAAAGTGACTTTATGATGTTATGGGTCACTTTATTAATTAAAGTGACCTCAACGAATGATTAAATCGTGACCGTTGATGTCAAGGGTAAGTAAAGAGTCTCTTGAGGGAGATCAAGGGTTAGAGGAGTTACAATTCAAACTTGATAAAATGAAGCTCATTAGGAGATGAGGGCGCACTTGTTGAGGAGATATTGAGGGAAGTTGAAGGGGAACACATCCCAAGAAGGTTTCTTAGCTTGGAGGGAAAAGGTTTCAGTAGCCAGGAGGAGGCACACATTCCTTGACAGCATAAGCATTAGTAGAGGCCACACTGTACGGTTTGGAGGAGGCCGTACAACATCTCTTTCTTGCCTTGCAGCTCCAGCTAACTCAGAAATATATGTTGTGTATTGGCACAATTTTCTAGGTGTTTTTTCTGCTGATAACATATCCATATAGTGAGGTACATATCTGTACCTATTTTTAGGCATGAAAAACAAGAAATGTATTCGCTGTTAGTAACTGTACAGTCCGTACAGATTATACAGGAAATTATTTTTGATTTCAGACTATGTTACTAAGGATAGATGTGTTGTTTTTGTCCAGTTATGAGTGAATGTACAAAAGATATATACTAATTTAAGCTGTTGTTATACTTAGAAATTTCCCTAATGGTGAATAAGAAACTTTCTCCTCAATTTGTCACATTTTATGTGCTATTCTTCTTGGGTTTTACCCATAATTTTTCATGGTGCATATTGGATATTTTTTCCACTATTAGTAAATGATTCCGCTACAGATTTAGTTTTAGAACTACTTTATTTAGTGTTTCTACTCAGTAAGTGCAGCTAGTAAAAGATTTACTGCTTGGCTGTTATGACTTAATTGGATGCTGAAATCTGGGTATAATTTAGTGAATTTTTGAACTAATTTAAAAAATGTTGGAATCTATGATGACTAGTATATGAGATGCACAACTTTGCGCTAGAAGAGAGACTAGATAGTGCCAGAGTATACCAACATCTTCCATACTGTTCTCTCAAAGATGGGTATTCAAGATTCTGAGAGACACTTGGTTCTGAAGTACCACAATGGCCTACATAGGTAATCCAAACATAGATGGATTTCTTGGACATCTCCTCCTTGGAATATTTTTATTGATATGGTTTCGAAATTGAGCAGAAATTTAAACAACAAAACAAGTGAGAGTTCAGGTCTGAAAATACGTAATAACAGAAGTATGAAAAAGGTGGCCCTAAATCATAGAACAAGGGACATAGGAAGGAAGGACAACCTTAAGACATCTAGTCCAAGGCATAAGAAAGGAAGGGTAATGTGAATACAAAGAAGGACACTGGAAAGTGGTGTGAGTTTCACAAAGCCCCTAGCACAACACTAATGAATGTTGCTCGAAATAGTCATTATTGGTAGATCTTTAAAAACAGAGTTGGACCTTGACTCAAAATTTGATTCAAAATAGGGAAATTGGATCATCGATGTAGAACCAAGTGCTACCATCGCAACCACAAAGATCCAACCAGATGAGTCATAGGAGCTTGAGGAGTGAGATCGCCTCTTCCATTCACATATTTTTGTGAAGGGGACCCCACTACATTTCATTGTTGGCATCGAGAAATAGAAGAACCTGATCTCCTCCAAAGTCATCAAGAGATTGAATTTGTTGACGATGCCACACCCCCAATCATACACCATTGGTTGGTTGAGCCAGAGACGAGACCAACTTCATTTTAGTTAGTAGTGTCATTTTTCCTACAATGTCAAGCCCTTCAAAGATGAGGTACTATGTGATGATTGTTTAAAATCATGTTTTCATTGATGTCAATGGATGAAAAGGTCCAAGGATCGAACTTGAACCAATGACACAAATCCATGGACTCATTGGATGTGAAAGACTACACTCAATTGTAAATAGGTCTGCAAAGGTCACATTTAAGTTTGATAAGGATTTATTACTGAAGTACCTTCATCTTGAGTTAAAATACAGGTTAAATATAAAAATAAGGGAGATCAGAAAAGAACTAAAGCTCAGAATTGGATAAGTCCAAAATCAAAATACTACCATGAAGAAATCCTTGAGTTCGTGTTAGAGGAAATCATAGTTGTTTATTTTTCATAGAGAAAAAATATAGATCGTTGGTCAGAGCATAGAAGGTGACAAGGAGTCTGATGATGAAGGATACTTAGAGATAATAATAGTCGTTGATCTATTGGAGTGTTTGTGAGAGAGAATATGGACCATTAATTAGAGAACAAGGCTGCAATGAGACTCTGATGGGAAAAAATCCGAGAGCCAGGGATAGCCATTGATTTGGAATGGAGAATATATTTGGACCATTGATCAGATGACATGGAATCTAAGTGTTTGAATGTAAGAATGCATTGGGAATCTGATGCAAGAAACTTTGAGTTAACAGGAAGCGTCAATCTAACCAGAGAGTAGTCTCGACAGAGCCTAGACCATTGATCAGAGTGTGAGCCATCATAGGTTTGGGAGGAAGACTTTAGAATGAAGTTAGATGACAAGAATTTTTTAGGACTGTAGATCCATTGGAGGATCTACCCCAGTCATTGGATCTAAGTTGATCCACTCCAAAGAAGGAGAGTGACATGCTATGAAAGATAGGTAGTTAGAGTGACGAGGATGCCAACGTGGAAGCCATAATGTCCCAGGGGTGACACACATCAAGTTTTGATTGTGTGAAATGAATGTGGGCCCTAGTTTGACATGGACATCATATCAATATGGGTCATTGATATAGGTAGCAAGTATACCTCCACCATTCATTGGAGAGGCTCTGGTCAGAGTAGATTGTGTTATCTGCAATAGAGGTGATTCAACGACAAGGACTCCAAGAATGATTGTGAGTCATTGATTCCAGACTCCGAGGAGCCATCCATACCTTAGGTTGGCATATAGAAAATATGTGTTCTTAGTCATAGACAAACATGGGTCCCACTTGACCTTCTCACGAATAGTTAAACTGAAGGGAGATAACCATCGTGCAGGTTGAAGGAGCAAAGCAATCATCACCATTGATCTTGTCCCTTCAAAGATCATTGGATCCATCAAAGTACGTTCCATCGAAGAGGCTATGTTCAGAGTGGAGATCATGAACATGTTCCGATGAAGAGGACTCCTTGTTTCAATGATATTCATTAATCATATATCAGATGAATGATGAGCAACGAGGTCATGTTGGAGTATTTTCATACCCCAATGATCTCAATATCAAGGAAATCATATCGATGGTTATAATCAAATGAAGGAACAATCAGACAACTATTGAGTGAATAAGTGATCTTGAGTGTTTAGGTACCCCAATGGTCCCGATGAACACAATTGTAGATCGATGGTGGCAATTCAAAGGAGATCCAAAATGGATAGTTGTGCGATAAGGTATATGTTGAGTGTTTCAGTACTCCCGAAGGTCGTGAGGAATAAATCAATGGTTGATATTTATTTGAGGAGTTCATCGAACATTGAATGTTCATTGAAGTGTTATTGAGTATGACTGGTGGTCCTAATGGATTCAATTGTAGAAAAATGGTGACGATTCAATTTTGGCCCTGATCCTATAGTTGTTGAGTGTTGAAGCTTGTGAGTAGAGCTTGCATGAAATCAAGGGGGAGCTTGCCAATTTTAAAATATTTGTAAAGAAATTATTTGAAAAGGAAGCAAAGAGAGTTGGAGCTGACCCCCATCAATATGTGTATGTGGAAAAATATGTGGAGGTAGGAATCTCTATAAATGATAATTCCCTAATTGGGAAAAGGGTGGAATTGTGTGTGTGCGAGAATTGGAAAGCTCAGATTCGGATGCCCACGAGAAATGTTGGATCCTAGCTCACCAACCTATAAACATATGTACGCTTACAATTTGAGTTCATACTTTGGGTATTACACTTACAGAAGCAAACTTTTCCAAACTTTGATCTATGTTAGGAGTTGAGTTCAAAAAGTTTTCATTAAGGGGGGATATGCTCTAATGCATCCTTCCTTCTCCTATTGTGTCGCCTTTGTAAATCCTTCAACCCTATCTCAAGTTGTTCTTAAGGAGGGGTGTTAGGATATTTAGACACTTAGGAGTTAGTTAAGATCAGTGTTTTTGGTTTATAATATTCTTATTGCATACTGAATTTGTGGATGCAACTTTTATGTGAAATTTAAAGGTTATGCATTTAGTTTGAAATCAATTTTAATTGTAATAGCTTTCTTTTTCAGTATCCATTTTTTTTTTTAAATAAAAAGGTGGAACCTGCTATATTAGATAGACAAAAATTTTACAGAGTATCCATAAGAGTAGGTCTGGTAATACCCAAAATGCTGCCAATTATCGGAAACCAGCATATATAGAGGGCAAGTAGCAAATAGCATTATAGAACATAAAAACTGATTGTCATCTGTCCTGCCCGGAGGAAACCAGGACAGATGTCTATGGACTAAGTGCACATAAAACAACAACATAGTAAAACTAAGAGCCAAGAGAACATGAAAAACCTAGGTGCCTGGTGACTTGTCATCCTCGCCAGTCTGTCGCGTGGTCCCAGCCAGAATGACGAAAGCTTGCGCGCAGAGGGGGCATTTTCGCTTGGCTGGGACGTTGGAAAAAGCGTCGAGGAACATGTCCATGCGCTGGCCCATGAGGAGGGCCCGATGCTCCAGGTCAGACAGGTGTTCACGAAGGTCAAACATTAGTGCTAGGTGCACCTCTCGGATGAGGGAGCCATGTATGCTGCCACCCGCGTCCACCGCTGCTCCAGAATCCTCATCGAACCTCCCTTGCTTTGCTTCAACCTCTGCCCCCTTCGTACCTGCTTTGTCCGCCTGTGTGTTATGGAAGTTGCAGTTGTCGTCACCAGGCCAGGGTATCTCCTCTACAATACAGCTAGGGGTGTCATCTACTGGTGTTGGAGTGGGTCTGCATACCTCCCGATGGGTCTCCGCGCGGGTCTCCTCAATAATCAGCTGGTCCTCCGGGACCGGTTCTTCCTCCACTATACAGGGGGGAAACTCCTCCCCAAAACCAGCTTCCTGCATGGCTCCTGGCCCATTCTCCTTGACATCTTGGCTGCAACCAACTCCAGGCTCAACGATGATGGCAAGCCATGCCAATTTCTTTTCCCTGGCTTCCTTCCTGAGAATGGAAGTCGCTAGAGTCAAGGCGCGTTCCAATTTCTCCTTTCGACGCCTCTGCACCTTCTGTGCCTCCCAGGCCGCACCACGACGAGGTATGCCTCTCTTGCGAGCCATGGTGATGGAGCAAAGAAGATGTAGGTGAAGGCAGATGAGCCAGGGCGAGAGCAATTGCAGGTGCGAAGCACGGGCAAGCGGGCTCTGTCTCGCTAAAGTCAGAAAGAAATGTAGCGAGGTTGCACAATGCCAGGGCACGATGAAGGTTGGACCACACCACTGCGTCCAAGCAATAAACAAAGCCGAGGCAGGTGCAGTCCCGCTCTGCCCAGGCGAATTGAAAACCAAATAATCCAGAGCCGAAGTCATCCTTTCACATTTAACCTTTGCCATCCCGGGAGTGCAGAGGTCGTAAATAATCGCTCGAGGGAAAGGTCCCTCCGTCTTGCAACTGCAGTGATGGCCGTCACCCATCATTAATACATACTCGTGGGTGGCGGCCATTGGCATTTATGCCTGGGCCAAGTGCGCATCCACCTATACCCCTATCCTTACGTGTCACCCCATCCGGGTCTTTTTTAGTATCCATTGATATAGCTTGAAATTAGTTTTAATTATAATTGCTTTCTTTTTTTAGTATCCATTGATACCATTGATAAAGACTTAAAATTAATCACTTTCTAACATTGGAGTAGATCTTAAAGAGATACCACTTCCTTGTGAATTTTTAGGAATCACCATCTTTTGACAATTTTATTCTAGTTTTGATGAAGGATTGACCTTAATTTGTAAAAATATTAGAGGATTATTGTTATTCATCCTCTTTGATATTGGTTAGACAATAAATATGATCATTTAACATTGTTAATAAAGTTGAAATTATGATTATCATTAGAGATGAACTAGTGAATTTTTAGGAGTTTTGGCCTTTGTTGATTCTCTAATAACTTTTTATTTTTTTCCCTGAAATTTCAACAATTACTTATTTTTTCTCCATTTTTAGTTTTATAAGTTGAGAGAACTAAAAGTGGAACATTATGCTTATTAGGATTTGTGTTCTCTTTGTGACTTGGGAGCTCTATAGATGGGTTTGGGATTTTGGGAGGTTAAAGTGATTTATTATAGTTACTCAGACTTGGAAATAAACTTAAAAAAATACTTCAACATAATGTACTGAAAAGTTGAAATTTAGAGATCTATTGTTAATTTACATTGGTATAATTATTCTAGTAATGCTAAATAATTCTTATTGTACACATTTTACCAAATTGGGTTTTTTATCTAGGTGTTTCATTTGATGTTTGCGACAGGTAAAGACAACAAACATTTTTCCAAAAACATTTAGGGAATATTGGATTTTATGTTTTGTATGCTTTGTTGGGTCTATTTATCCTTTTAACCTATATGGTAATAGTATATGGTAATAGCAGGTTCTACATAAATTTATAATTGATTTACAAAAATGCAAGACCCAAATCTTTACAGAGATGATGGTGTATCAAATCCTAAGATGAAGATAATGAAACCATTGGTGACTCAAAGAACTGTAGCCAAGTTTCAACATCACAATGAACTTGGACAAAAAGGAGCAAAGGGTAATGTATCAAAGTCGAAGATGCAAGTAGGGAAACGTTTGGCGCAAACAATTCATGTAGCACCGTTTCAAGGACGTTGTGAGATTGGACAGCAAGAAGCACATGCTGATGTGTCAAAATAAAAAGGGTCAAAAAAGAAACTATTGGCACCAACACCTTCAGTATTCCATTTTTAAAAACATAGTGAAATTGAGTAGCAAGAAGAACTTGAGGGTGTCTCAAAGTTAATGGTAAGAAAAAGGAAACTATTGGCTCCAACAACTTTAGTATCCCAGTTTCAAGAATGGAAAAATATTGGACAGCATGAAGTACATGGCTATGCATCAAAATTTAAGGTGAAAACAAGGAAACTGTTGACTCAAACAACCTCTATAACCTAGTTTCAAAAACAAGGTGAGAATGGAAATCAAGAAGCACATAGTGGCATTGTTAAATTTATAGCAGCTGCAAGAGCCATTCTCCGGGAGGATAGATAAAATCCTAGACGAGATCTAGCCCCTCGCAAGTGCACTCCTAGGGTACTTGGTCTAGGACCAAACAGACAGTGCCATGGCAAAAGACCCTTGTAAGGCCCCCCAATATATGATTGGGGTTCTTGGTGTGAGACCAAGCAGCTAAAGCCCCTAGATATGTCTAGGGCCCCTGGAAATGTCCAGGGTACTCATGCCTGAGGCATGGGTTGATCCTTGGTCTTGTAACTTGTTGGATAAGACCCCTAAGAGGCCCCCCAGTAGATGACTTGGGTTCTTGGTCTGGTACCAAGAAGTAAAGACCCCTGAGAGGGCCCCCAATAGATGACTGGGGTTCTTGGTCTAGGACCAAGAAGTTAAAGCCCCTAGATAAGCCCAGGGCCCCTGGACATAGTCTAGGGTACTCATGCATATGGCATGGGTTGATCCTTGGTCTTTGACCTTGGTGGATAAGACCCCCGAAAAAGTTCTTGGGCTACTTGATCCTCGATCAAGTATTTTGTTGGTGCATGAACTTCCTTTAAAGAAGGACATAGCCACATGAGTGATAAGTCCCATATTCAATGATGATAAAGTAATAAGATCACCATGAAAATGAATGAATGAGTATTTCCACCTTGTTAACCCTCCCTTACCCTTACCTGTGTTGATTTGGGTTTTTGTTTGTTTTGCCTCCAGGGTTAATTTAAGTTTAAATTAAATAATTATTGTATCATGTTTGAATTAAATAATTTAATTTAAATATGATATATGAATTGTTTTATTTAATTTTTACTTTTTTTAACCTAGCCTAAAAACTATATATAGAACCCCCCTACCCCTTACTCAATACACTATGATTGTTATGATCTTGATCTCCTTTAGGTCAACGGATCCTCTCTCTCTCCTAGCTGCGACTCTCTTGTCTGTTGAGGGTTTGACTGTTGGAGTGCCTTTTTGCTGCGGCTATCCTAGAGGACTGTTGTGCTGGTAGGTGCAGCCCTCTGTCTAGTAAATGCAACCTCCTTGATGGCATTTGTTGCTGGTCTGTCTTTTGCAGTGTGGTGCGGCTCTTCCTTAGGAGGACTGTGGTGCGGCCCCCTCTTTTCTTTGCTGCTGTAAGGTGACAGCAAGTGCAACCCTCCCTCCTTGCTGCTGTGGGGTGATAACAATCGGCCCTTTCTCCTTGCTATTGAGGGTGACTGGTGGAGCAACCCTTCCCTTTGCTGCTGTAGGGTGATTTTTTGTTGCATCCCTCCTCTCCTTTTTGCTGTTGAAAGTTTGCTGATAGATGTGGCCTCCCTTCTGCTATGGGTACGGATAGGAACGACCACTCTTCTTCTATGAGGTGGTGGTAGTTGTGGCCCTTCTCCTCTGTTGTGTTGTGACTGTGGTTGTGGCCCTCTCTTTTGCTGTGAGTGACTGCGATTTTGTGAGTGACTGCAGTTTGGTACGACCCCTCTTGGTAAGTTTGTTTTTGAGATGTGGCTTCTCTTGCTGCTGTGATGAGCCTGTAGGGTGCAGTCTCTTCTATACTACTATGGGGCATTTCTTTTAAGACACAAGAGTGAGAGTTTATCCAGTGTTTTCTTCTTGTGTGGGGTTTGAATGATTTGAGCCATTTCTGTTTGAGGGTTTGACTATGTGAAGTGCTTCTGGTTTCATTCCTTTGGTGGCAAGAAAGTATTTCATATCTTGGATAGAGATCCAACCTATAAGGTGGACCTATGACCTAGACTTTACCTGAGCATAATTACAAATGGTTCTTCATCTCTCATGGTGGCTGTGACCTCTTCAGAGGTAAGATTTCAAGACAAGGTAAGCTACCTACTTATCTCCTTCAGACCTGAACTTTGTTCTAACTGCAGAACATATTGGCCTATCTAGATTTTTGTTTCAGCATTAACAACTATTGGATCTGAATTGTATGTTGAGCTTACCTTTCTGTTTATACAGTTTGATTGATTGTTTAGTGATCAGATTGTTCTTGAGTTTAGATCTGTATATTTATATTTAAGTTGAAGTTCATATCTGCTCTACACTCTTCTCTACACTCTTACTCTTTATCTATACACTGGTTAAGTAAGAGAAGATTGATGTCTGAACAATATATCTAGTTGTTTTACTCATTGAAATTTAAAAGATATTACTGTTATGTTTTACTACACAAATTCTAACAGGCATAATGAAGCTCAAGGTGCCAATCAAAAAAAATATTGGCTAGAACTTATGTAGCTCCGTTTCAAGAATACTATGGGATTGGACAGTTGGAAGCACATGAATATGTATCAAAGTTCAAAATAGAAACAAGTAAAAAATTGTCTCAAACAACTTATGTTCCCTGCTTCAAGCACACAATGAGCTTCAAGCACACAACCAGACTAGACAAGAAGAAGAAACATTGAATGTGCCCAAAATATCAAAAATGAAACAGAAGAGTGAGACTTCTACAAAAAGATGGGACAACCCTGGATCTCCTTCGAATGTTCTTCCAGAATATTCATAGGTCACTAAATCAGCTAATAGATTTTTATTATGACCTAGGCTCAACAAAACAAGAATGTTTGTACACCACTAAATTCAACGGTTAGTTATTATCACGTAAAAAAAAATGGAGTTTCTATATTCCAGAATGGATATCTCACATATGCCCTCTATTATGTTAAATATTGCTTTATAGCTACTGCAACAATTATTTACCATAAAAAAAGGCGACGTAAAGAGGTGGTCTTGGAGCTGCAAAACATTTTACTCTACTATGGATGCACTAGGAGATGAATTCAAAATAACTTCTTCTGATTTTTTTTGTGAGCACCTCACACGAGAACAATCCAATCTTATTCAACTTGATGGCATTTCAAACTCTAACAGTCAATATTTTTTGTCCCATACCTCCAAAGGTAAGAAGAAAGGATCATATAAAAAGAAAAAATATTTGGCACAAGGTGGTGAGACTCCCTCCAAACATCAACAAAAAAAAAAAATCGTTTATGCCTTCCAAGTCTGGTGAGTCTTCTTTCAAGACAAAGAAGAAAAATTCAGATGAAATTTGCATCTTTTACGGTGGTCCATGAAATTCAAAATCAAAACGTTAGAAGAAACATGAGGCATTGAATGAATCCATGTATCAACACAAAATTTATGTTTCCAAACCTTATTCGATAGGTAAAAGACATGCATTATCTTCCGAGGCCTTGTATGCATCTTCAAGTAGATGGATATTTGATTCAGGTGCATCTCATCATATGACTCATTTCAATGAGTTATTTCCTTCAACCTTTGATTGTATCATTTCTCATATTTCCATTAAAGACTCAACATCGCTTGATGTTTTAGGATCACTTACTGTGCAATTAGATGACGGGTGCATTAATAATGTTCTTCTTGTTCCTAACATCTCAACTAATATACTCTCAATTTACCATATTTACCATTCTCATGATGGGAAAATAGTAGTGTTCTCTCCTAATGATGTAGTCATTCAAGAATTAAAAAAACATGAGATTGTTGGGGAAAGTTGATCATAGCTCTATATCGTACATTTGGCATGAAATATTTGGACATCTAAACTACAAGTACTTGTGGCAGTTGAGCACATGAAAATTGGTTGATGGAATTCCTAAATTTTCTTATATTGATGGAGTTTGTCCACAATATGTTCTTCGAAAACAAAATCAAGATCCTTTTCCAAAAGTAAAATCCTTGCATGCTACAACAATACCTCTTGAGTTGGTACATAGTGATCTCATGATTTTTCCAACTCGTTCATTTTCAGGGGATAAGTATGCACTCACTTTCATTGATGACTTCTCACGATGCTCTTCATTGTACTTTCTTAAGTTCAAGAGTGAGGTATTTTCAAATTTCAGGACCTTCATATGTCTTGAAGGGATTAATTATTCTGAGACTTTTGCCCCTATTTCCAAGATGAATTTCATATGTCTTATGATTTTTCTTGTTTCATCTCATGTCTGGTCAGCTTACAGATGGATATGAAGAGTCATTTTTTGCATGGGGATTCACAAGAGGAAATCTAGATGGATAAACCTCCTAATTTTTTGTCGAGATCTTCTCTTGTATGTAGGATTTGACGTTCATTGTATGGTCTCAAACAAGCTCCCCAATCTTGGTATGAAAATATGGACAATTTTCTTATCACTTTAGGGTTCCAACATTGTCATTTTGATCCTAGGGATGCCTTAATTATCACATGGAAAGCTTCATCCTTGATTTAGAATGTTCAATAAGCATTGATGGAATAGATTGATATGATAGATCTTGGTCTTATGCACTATTTTATTGGTCTGCAAGTTTTTCAGTCTTCAGAAGGAATCTTTAATTTTCAGTAGAAGTATGCCCTTGACTTACTTCAACACTTTAGCATGGTTGATTTTAAGTTGGTACCTACTCTATTCCAGTTAGGTGTGACTCTTTCTACTAGCTTCTCTTCACGACGAGCCAATTTTTCATTGTATCGACAACTCGTTGGGATTCTATTTAATTTGACTCATACACATCCTGACATCTACTTTGTAGTTGGACTTGTATCTCGGTTCTCTCAGGATTCTCATGAGAGTCACTTGAAGGAATCGAAGCACATTCTCAAGTATATTTGAGGCTTTACCAAGTTTGGTATTCAATACACCTCAGGTGCTTCTCAACTTGAGGGTTTCATTAATTCTGATTAGGTTGGTTCTATTGATGATCAGAAGTCCACTTCAAGATTTGTTTATCGCGTTGGGTATACTCCTATTTATTGGTCTTGTAAAAATAAATTAACAATTGCATTATCATCTACAAAGGCTGAGTATATTGATGTTGTTGTTTCTAGTCAATAAGTCCTTTGGCTTCAACAACTATTGATAGAGTTTGGCATTTCACAGGATCATCCCACAACTCTTTGGTGTGATAATCAGAGTGCCATTTACATCTCTCACAATTCAGTTGAGCATCAAAGGACAAAGTCAATTTATATTCACATGCACTTCATTCGACAACTCATCGAGGATGTTGTTCTTTACTTAACGTACGTGCCTACTAAAGAGTAGGTTAGTGACATATTCACTAAACCTTTGGCATCCCCTCGTTTTCTTCAATTAATATTGATGCTTGGGGTGAAGGAATGTTTCCTTGGGAGGTCATCTTGAGTCCTCCCTCCACTTTTTTTTGTATTATCTTTTGGGGAGGAGTTTTTTCCTATGAGTTTTTCTTCTTTTCTCCAATTATGTGAGTTTTTACACGGTACCTTATCAGGCCTGGCTGTTGGGACCCATCCTTGTGCTTCTTTTTTCCTCCCTATGTTTCACTTATCAGGGGTGTTAGTGTGTTTGTTTAAACTGGTGTGTTTGTTTTAAAACTATACCTATTTCTAAACACATGACAACTTGTGTGATAAGATCACGTATATTCTCTATTTAACTTCCCAACTAATCTTAGGTATTTGTTGGGCCTCCTTAATCATATGTATTGAGGAATCTATCATGTATTCTGATCAAGTGGAGATCAATAGATCACCCCTTCTCCTGTAGGAGGTTTGGTTTTCTAGTCCTTAGCATACCTGTATATTTTGTTAGCTCATTAACTGCTCCATTCACCAATCTCTGAATACAAACTATTTGCATGTCTCAAAAACATGTGCATAACTAAAACGTTTCTAAGGTGGTGAGCTAGAAACTAATAAGTCAGTGAATTATTTCTCATGTTTCCCAACCCAAATCCAAGTCTCTTGACTTTCTCAATGATAACTTAAGTCCCTTTTATTACTCAAAATGGAATTTTCATTTCGTCGATGCAAATATTTTTGCATGGTCACAGTTTCGATGAAGTTATTGTTCGACTCCCCTATCTTTGAGTATAATATCCAATTGGATTTACTTATTATTTCGAATAATCCCATTTATTCTAGCGTTTCCAAATTGACCTCATGAGGCCTTAGGATTGGGAACTTCCATTTAAATGGTTTGAAATCAATATCCAATTCAATTTACTTATTATCTCAAATAACCCTTCGTATTCTTGATTTTTCCAAATTATATCTTAAAGCTCTAGGATTCGACATCACCATTTGAATTGTTTCAATTCTTTTTTACTAAGTATAGAGTTGGAATCAGATAATTGGAAATCTTGATTCCTCTATATTCTTATATTCATATGGTTTTTTTATACTCAATTTTAAGTCCTCTTTAGTACATTTTTTTGTATAATATGGTCATAGCTATGCTCTTTAATATCTTACGTTGGTTCTTTAAAGATTTTTTTGTGTTCCTTAAAAAACTATATCATTGTGATATAGTTTTAAATGTTTTAAGTCAACACACTTAGAATAACACACTTATAATAATTGCCTATATTTCAGCACCCACTCCCAACTTAAAATTTATTTTTAGCCACCTATGAAAAAACAATGTTGTTTTCTCCTAGTAAGAAAAATTGCATCTTATTCCTCATCTCACCCATCACCAAAATGAATATTGGTAGTGTCATTGGATATTAGAAGAATTTTGTACCTTTTAAGAACATTACACATTGATATGGCATCATAGATTCTCTCTTTCAAATATTGTCCCAAGTTAGATTCCCATTTCAAGATAATTGTAACCAAATAGTATAATTTCGAGACATTAACATGAGTTCCATAGTTTGTTAAATATTATGTTTTGTTCTTTTGGGTGATTATCTACCAATTAATTATAATCATATTTGACAAAAAAGAATCCTCCTTATTTTTTCTTGCCCCATCTTAATATGTTTGGATTTTTTTTACTATTATTTATCTCTTTTGAAATTATATTCACAATTGATTTTTTATTTTCTTAGCTAATTCTTCTCGCCATAAATTGGAGCTATTATAATTGGAATATAGTAAGGATATGAAGTTAGAAGTAGAGGTTGAGGTTGATTAGTCCCGATTTTCCAAAAAATATAAACATAACTCATCCTCATCCTAAATAGTACTCCCAACCTCCCCAAAAAATCACTTATCTCCCATATTGAAATTACTAAAAACTCTTTTTTGAAAAACAAACTTATCTCCTTTTTCAACTTATTCCAAATATAAACTCTCTCAAAAAAATCAGTTATCTCCCATCTTAAAATTCATAGAAACATTTTTTGAAAAACAAACTTATCTCCTTTTTTTTCAACCTATTCCAAATATAAACTCTATTGTAAAATAAAGTAGTTTTGGATATGTCCTCCAATGAGATGTTAGATGCATACTTCTCTTCAATATTTAGGTCTAGAGTGTTGATGTCTCTTTATGCCATCTCCAATTTGCTTGTTAATATGATGATTAAGTATAAAGTTTTGTCATTCAATAAAAGTTATGTCTCTTTATACCATTTCAAATTAATCTACTTGTTAGTGTGATTATTAAGTATTAAGTTTTTTTATTCAATGAAAGTTATGAATTGAAATTATGTTGATCTTTCTTTAAGCCATCTCCAATTTACTAATGTGATTATTAAATTTGTTAGTATAATTATTAAATATGAAATTTTGTCATTCAATAAAAAAAATTGAAATTATAATTAAATACATTATAAATATATTTTTAATTATATATAAATTGCTCTGAAGGTATTGAATTGTTCTCTATAACATGCTAATTTTAACATAATAAAAACTATATTGTAAACACGGTTATTCCAACATCATTTGTTATGAGTCATTATGCCAAAGTGCACTACATGATGTTAAATAAATTACCAAGAGTTCTCTTTAATCATTTTGCAAGGCAATGAAGTAGTTTGGTGAATAGACTCGTTTTCAATATAGTTTCATTAATTCTATTATTGAACAAAGATTACAAAGTTAGTGATTATAATGATTTATAATAATTTTCAATAAAATTAAAATTGTGTTAATAAATAAAACATATAAAAAATTAAAGTTATATTAATAAAAAATAAATAAAAATAATCCTAAAATTGTAATATAGTATTAAATTATTAAAAAAATAATAAAAGAAGATTATGGAATAAAACTGAAAGGATATAAACATGAAGCAATGTTATCTTTTTAGGATGTTAAAGGTCATTCTTCAAACATTATTCATAGTTCCAACATTTGAGCCATCAAATTGAGTGTTTTGACTTTACAAGTAAACAAATGGGTGAGGTCAAGTGGGGTACCATCTCAAATATGGGTGGGGTTAAGTGGGGTACCACTTTAAAGATTTAATAGTTGGTTAGGAGAGGGGTATGTTTCTTTTATAAGTCTTTTTTATTAAACATGATTCATGAATTAATTGATAGTCTTTTTAGAGTAAAGGTCATGTTACTATAGCTTGGTGTCATGCCCATAACATCATCAACGAGGGTCCTTATGCATGAAGCTAAGTTGTCAAATATTTGAGGTTGATGACATGATTTTCCACTCTAGTCCCATCATCTTTAAGTAATTTTCCACACTTTAACATTTCGGGCCTTACAAATAAATAACATCTCTATTTTGTCCCATACTTCCTTGGAGGTATTCAATGAATCTAAATCCATGTATTAGATAAGCCCAGTCTAATGAGAGTCATGACATTGCTATATTTAGCTTTCCATTTTTCTAATGCATCATAATCTACATGCCTGGACTCTTTCTCATCTGTATTCCCCAGGCCATTCTCTATCAAATAAAGTTGCATCTTCACTTTGTAGGTACAAAATTATTCCCTTACAAATTTTCCATGACCTTATCTAGTGGGGAAAGAGTCATTGTAACCTTGTCCTCTTAGTCAAATGAACAACATAGAAAATAACAAAAGCAAAAACAACCCATGACTCTAATATCAATTTAAAATTCAATATTGTACCAACAAGAACCTAAAGGAAGATAGAAAAAAAATTTATAACCTTGATTCATTAAAAAAATCCTCTTTTCATATATTATTGAAATAAGGTATTGGCCCTTATAGAAAATTTAGCATAAAATAACCACTTTAACATTATAAATATGATAACACTTAAATAACTCATAACCATATGGGAAAATGGCATAGAATTGACATTTCTAACATTATAAATATGGTACAACTTAATTAAATCATAGCCATATGAAAAATTTACAAAAGAACCACTTCAACATTATAAATATGTTGCCCTTAATTAACTCATAATTCTAAATTTGGTGGCATGTAAGTAATGAAATTGGTAAACATAGATTAATATATCAAAATTGATCTATACACAATGGAGTTAAAGCTACAACCTACTAATTATAAGATAGTTTTACTGATAATTATCAAAATTGTACCACCTCCAAACTTAAATAGATAAGACTTAACTTCAAAGATGAACTTAGAAAAAACCTAGGCCCACCCATATTGGGAAGTGTCTTAAACCACCAAGGAAACATTATTAAAGTTTAACACTATCTTATGCAACATGAACAAATAATCACGTCAAATTTGAATCCCACCCCTACATATCAATAAATCCCTTAAATACAATAAATCCCTTAAATACAGTTTAAGGAAATAATATTTGAAGGATATTCAAAGCTAGCCATTAACATCCTTAATAACAATTCTAAGTGGAGAATAACCTAAATAAGAGTTAAAAAACACTTAATTTCTAAAGGACTATGAATTTGTCCATGTTAAAATAAATTCCAAATGGGTAAGTGATGGGTTATGTGATATCCCAAGACTTGAATTTTTAATTTTAATTATTATTATTTTTTTTTAGAATTTTAATTATTTTTCCAAAAGTTAATTTGAATCCAAATTGTAAAAACTCTTTATTTTATGAAAATAAATACATGTGGAGAAAGGGGCACATGTTGAAGCATTTATTAAAGAGGGAGTTAGGAATCCAAAGGGGTTGGTTGAGTGGGAGTAGATTGAGACAAGTTGTGGAGTTAGTTCAACTTCAAAAAGACACATTCTAGATTTATAGGAGAATCTATGAACATGTGTAGAATTGAATCTCATAGGTGGTCACTGAGCAGGAAGCTCAAGACAAGTGTCACAAGTCCTAGGAAAAATAAAAGAGGTCATGACAAGGGAATGTGGTGCTATTCCTAGGATGTGAACTGATAGCTCGAGAAGGCTATCCACTAAACTGATTTGACATAGTGATTTTTCTAATATTACACACAACAAGATGGGACTTAGAATTCTGCAAGAGGCCATGTAGGCAACCCCTTGGATTCTGAACTTAGGTCATGGTTGACAAAGGTTGTCAGGGACTCTATTCTAAGGTTGGGAGGAAAAAATTCTTCAACTTGTGGTTTCCCCAAGTTCTAAGTTTAACTTCTTTATTATGAATATGTTGATCTGAATGTTTATTGTGTTTTATTGTGCCTTAGTGTGGCCAAAATAATAGGTTATAAAGCATAAATAACTTGTAAAACAATAGTTATTGTGATCCTAGATCTAAAAACAAAATTGTAATACGAGTAGCAAATAGATAAAACTCATTGGTAAAAACCTAGTTACTGAAATAAAACTCATTGGTAAAAACCTAGTTACTGAAAGATTATATTCAGATAAAATACCTATATTCAAGAGAGAGAGTTTCAACAAGATACAACATATATAATTAAAAGGGAATCATTACATATTAAACGGATTTCAACAAAATACAATGTATATATTTTGAAAGGGAATCATTACATATTAAATAGAGATCAACAAGATACAATGTATATTTTAGAAAGGGAATCATTACATTTAAACATATTTTAACGAGTAATGACCCTTTAATTCCAACAAGGGAAACAATGGTAAGTAAACCGAGTTTAACAAAGAAATAAATAACGACTGTATATAACCAAAAAGTACCAATAAACATACTACATAATATTATAGAAATGTAAAATGTGTAGACAATAGTCTTAATTCACAAGACTTTCGTAAATGATTATACAAAATTATTCGGTTTGTAATAATAGAGCAATCACATGTTGTGATGCCAAAATTTAATGTAGTTAAGGAATGGAACATGAATACCTTTCCAAGAAGGGAGTCTCCATGGTACCAATCTACACAACAACAACGAATAAGTTAGAATGTTGTACGAATTTATTTAGTCAAAAAAATTATACATCCAAATAGTTATGAACTTACCATGGATGTACAAAACGTCCTTGTATCTCCTTCCATCGCTTTTGAACTGCACCCGAGTGTACATGGTTGTTGAATAGTTGATGGGTACTCATCACAACAATAAGCCTGGTCCATCATTAGTTAAATATTCAAGAATAAGTTTATCAAGAATGTAATTCACTCAACAATTACAGAATATTAATGTGGGAACACTGTAATTGTTTTAATAGGAGTCCTAACTAAGTTTAGGACAAATAAACTATTTGAAAAGGTTTTAATCAGAGACCAGAAACTAGAGAAATAAAACAAAGGAAATATAAACTTAGAGTAAAACCTGTTACTGTAACTAGGACCACAAATTTTATAGAATAATTGGGTTTGTTCAAGGGAAAAACCCTTCCATAGGCTAACTTAGGAGAAAATTTACAGTGATCGAAATACAAATTAACAAACACAACATTATATAATAGATATCATAAAAAAAATTAAGGGAGAAATTTCGCTCATGAACAAAATTAAGACGTATGAAATTTTGGTTAGGCGAATTATTACTATAAAGGGATTTGTGTTAAATATAATGTAACCTCAACAGTCTGACTGTACACTGCCAGTTGTACTGGACAGTTGTACTTTCTATTTTTGTCTCACTTGAGCCTATTTAGCTCAACCATCTCTCATTGCATTGTACGCCTTAACTTCAACTTCTTAACTTCTTCAGTACTTCTTTATACATTCCAATATACTGTTCTATTCTTTTCTCTCTGCATTTCTCTTTGCTTCACAATTTATCATGGTATCAAAGCTTCAGCTGTAAGCCTCTTCACACAGTTCGGAGAGCAACACGATCCTCACAGCGCAGAGCCTCACGGATCTTGAGAGCATGCGACACAAATTTTTCACAAGTTTTGGAAAGCTGTCTGTAATACTCTCGAAAGATTGTCGTAAGAAACTCACGCGAGGTCGCAGAGCGTACTATGCTCGAAAGAACGAGGAAGCAGAGACCGAGAGAGAAGAAACTTTAAAGATTCTTGTACTCTTTTCAAGAATCGTCAAAGATTGAAGAAGAAGAGCCGAAGGAGGCGAGAACTTTTAAAGAACTCAAAAAATTTTCTCAAATCTGTTAAAGATTGAAGCAGTGAACAAATAATTCGTGAAATTCTTTCAAATCTTTGAAAGATTCACGAATATTTCTTCCACAGGAGTAAAGATCGTGTCTACTGTGCAGCGAACAACCACTGAGTCCGTAAGATTCATCCTGCGAACGCATCCGAAGCGGGAAACTAGTTCAGAAGGGACGCAGAGAGCGCGAAAAAGGTGAAAGCATTTCAACCATCAGATCTTGTGCAAAGGCCCGACAACTGTTAGATCAGCAAGAAGGTGCATGATGGTTAGTCGTTTAGAGCGCACCGGAGAATTTTTTACTTGTGAAGTCCCGACGTCATCTTGACCGTCCATCAATAAACACGTGGCGAGATCTCGGCATTTCGTGACTCGCAGGTGTAAATGTCAGAAGTCTGCCGTGAGAATTCACGAATCGTGAAATCACGAGTCATTCTGGACCATTGGATCGAGAAAGATCATGAGCCGTCGATCTTATCTCATCGCCACATCGAGAATCAGGAGTTGGACGAGAAAAAGATTGCACTCCAAAACTCCGATACGCGATATCGCGAAATCCTGAGAAGACTTGTGAGCCGTCCATCTCAGAGGACAGGTGGCGGCAGATCCCAGCCATCACTCCATCTCCATTTTAGATTTTGGGATATCGGAGGTCTCATTGACAAAAGACACTCCACGGTGAAACTCGCGAAATCGTGATTCACGATATCGCGATAAGATCTCAGCCGTCCATCTCAGAGGACAGGTGGCAGCAGATCCAAGTGTCGTCAAATCAACATATCGGAGTTTGTGGTTTCGAAAGACCGTTGCAACAAGACTTTGCAACTCACGAAATCGCGATACGTGAAATAGCGATAAAATCTCAGTCGTCCATTTGACCGGACACGTGGCGGTCATCAAGGAAACCGTCGACGTTTCAGCATTCGGGGTTTCAAGTTGACAGAGAAGCTATGTCAATGGAGCATCACAAGTCGCGATATCCCGACGTTGAATCAGGACCGTCCATCGTAAAGGGACGCGTGGCGTAGATCCCAAGACTTGGGAAAAGTCCCGACAGAGGTGAGCCCATCGACAAATCGGGATTCGACAAATCACAAATCCTGAGGACAAGAGATCGGGTTTCTTTCTGGTGAAAACCCCATAAATGATCGGAACCGTCCATTTTGAGGAGACACGTGGACGAGATCGGGAGATTCATCAGCAAAATCGGGAGGAAAGATCACAATCGTCCAACTGCTGGGACGCGTGGCAGAGATCAGAGGAATCGGGAAAGTCCCGAAAAGGAACACGCCATCGCAAAATCGGAGATCAGGGAATCACGGAGACAGACGAGCTCGACATCAGAACTCGCGAAGTCCTGATTCGCGATATCCCGATAAGATCTGGACCGTCCGATCACTGCACGATCTGGACAGTTGAAAAGTCCAAAGGCAATTTTTTGCATTTTGGCCTTTTGAAAGGAAAAAAAATGGGAAAATCCCGTAGCACTTTAAAAGTAAGGCGCATGGCCACATTGCAAGGAGACTAAGGGCCAATTCAAGCCCAATAAGCTCCCTTCGACCATCGACAACTTGACGTTTCGGCGATCAGAGGTAAATACAAAATTTTCCTCTGTACTTCTGCAAATTTAAAAAAAAAAATTTAAAAATCATGGCGTCGTCTAGCAATTCAGGACCAACATAGGGTCTGATTATTCTGGGAAAGAATTACGAGTTTTGGTCTCTTCGAATGAGGTCGTTCTTGCAAGCACAAGAGTGTTGGGAACCAATGGATCTTGGATATGTGGAACTAGATCCAGCCACCCTTTCTGCCATGACAAGTGCGTAGAGAATTGCTCAGGCAACATTGAGGAACAAAGAAAATAAAGCGAAATTTTGGATTTAAAATTATGTGGATGATTTGATTTTCTCAAAAATCATAGGTGCTGGTACTTCCAAACAAGCCTGGGATATTCTTAAATCTTCCTATCAAGGAAATGACAGGGTCAAAACAGTTAAACTGCAGACCTTGAGGACACAATTCGAAACTCTAAGGATGACAGAGTCCAAAAATGTGGATCGGTTCATGACCAGAGTCATGGGAATCGTGAACCAGATCAGATTGACTGGCGAAGCCATCACTGATCAACGAATTGTTGAGAAAATTCTCAGAAGTTTACCAAAGAAATTCGAAATG
>JZKD02S2197038.1:54913-77863 GCA_000966675.3 Picea glauca
TTTTTTTTTTTTTTTTTTTGAGGTATTCACCCTATTTTCCGGAAACTAGAATTTTTGAGAGGCATTTCGACGTTATTTTATCGGAATTAATTTTTTGGGGGCATTTCTCCTAACCATGGTTATGGTTGGAAGTCCCTATCGTTCACTTCCTTTTCTTTAGAATCTCAATATTTATTTTTAATCGTCCTTTGAAATAGAGGGTTGTGTGAACGTTTCTCTCAGAGAGATGATTGTGATGTGTTTCCACACATCCAAATAATGGCAAAGATGCACTCTGATATTTTATCAAAGAAAGGCTAGAAAGACAACAAGCTTACATTAAACCTAGTTCGTATGTGGATCAAATGCCGAGAGGTAGTGAAATTCAAAAAATTCCCCAAAGGAAATAAAAAACACAGATTTAGAATTAAGTTCTTGCAGATTTATGTTGTTAATTTTCTTGCAGATGGATCAAAGTTTTGGAATCTGAGTAAGTTTAGTAATCACAGTGTGCTAATGCAGTGCACCTTTTGTTTGTAGTAACCAAAGTCGTGGAAGAAGAATTAACGTTCATGTTCGAGATGCTCTTGATTTTTCATCTTGTCATGTTCGAGATGCAAAGAGCTTTCGAGTTCATAGCAAGAGTTTCATCTTTGATGGATCTAAGGTTGAACTTTTCATATTATTTAAGATTACTATGAATTTAACTCTTTGTTTGGTCTTCTTTAATATAAATATGACAAACTTGTACAACCAGGTCCAGCTGAGAAGCCTTTATTGTAACTTGTTGCAGTTGACTGGCTTAAAGGTGTGCAACACAGGTAAATATCGTTTCATGCTTGTGACCTGCCTACAATATCACAAACAATGTTGAAAGAAATAACAATTATGTTTTAGTTTCTAGATTTTTAAATGGAAAATCGAAACGTATTGGGAAGGAACTATGTTATTCAAAAAGCTTGAGTAGATTGGATTCTTAGAGTTAACTTTATTTTTATTCTAATGAAGTCCGTATTTTAAATAATTCATTAGAGTGTTTAGTGTGTAATAAATATGCCCAGGATATTTAACTATTTAATGTTCACTTACTTTGTTGATTAAGTAGTCATCTGTAAGAATATTATCTTGTATTCATGACTTTTTATATTTAGTTAAGAACCTTCAATAACGTTACATGGATTGAAGTGATTTAACGTGTACTAGTAGGAATATATCACCTTATCAAAGTTTTAGTACATGTGATAAGTTTTAGTATATTGATGTTTATTACCTTCCAAAGGCACTTGAACATTGAAGGAGGATGAACTACAAAATATTAGCTATCCTTTTTTGGTAGTAGACGTTTTTAATGTTGTGATAATAAAATTGAGACATGTAATAGTTGAAATAGAGTATCACTAAATAACATTTTCAAATCTAAATAGAAAGTAGAAATATATTACTACTGCCAAATAGTTGATTTGATATGAACTCCAATTGAAATATAAATATTTTCACTTTAGACATTGTTGTTAAAAGAAAGATCATCTCTGAAATAGAGTATCACTAATAACATTTTTCAAACCTAAATTGAAAGTTGAAATAGAGTATTACTAAATTGCATTTTTCAAAGTTAAATAGAAAGTAGAAATAGAGTACGAATGCTAGATAGTTGATTTGAAATGAACATTTTCCAAATATAAATATCTCTATTATAGACAATTATTTATTGAAATAGACATTATCTATTAAATATAGTATCAGTAAATAACATTTTTCAAAGCTAAATAGCAAGTAGAAATAGAGTATCAATGTCAAATAGTTGATTTGAGAGTATCAGTAAATAACATTTTTCAAAGCTAAATAGAAAGTAGAAATAGAGTATCAATGTCAAATAATTCATTGATCTGAAATGAACTGCAATTGAATTCATTCCAAATATAAATATATCCACTATAGACATTGTTATTGAAAGAAAAATCATCCATGTATAGTTTACAAAATTAGCAAGTTATCTTGCAGAATGTTTATGTTAACCTTCAAAAATAAAAAAATTAATATTGCTCTCAATGGCCAAGTATTGATGAAAAATTAGCAACAAGGAAAAAGTCAAGCACAAATTTTATATAGAAGTCAAAAACCAATCCCTTTGTCTTTGTGCATAACCAATTTCACACAAGGTCCAAATATAATGAGAGAGATGTAAATGTCTTAGATGTTATCCTCCAATACACAGGTTGATTGGTCTTAACTATTGTTATCCTCCAACACAAGTTCAATTCCTGCAACTGATATGTTAAGTTATTAAGGAGTATATTATTGTAATGCTGAAACCTTGTTATTGAGTAACTAAAATTATAATCTTATACATTTCTTGTTCAACTCAAAATGATAAATGTTTCAAATAAGTGCTTTAAAAATATGGTTAGCAAGGGAAGTTATCTTGCCAGAGAATTTTGATGTCAATCTTCAAAAATAAAAAAATTAACTTTGCTCTCAATGGCCAACTATTGGTGAAAAATGAGCAAAATGAAAAAAGTCAAGCACAAATTTTATATGCCAGCCAAAAACCATTCCCTTTGCCTTTGTGCATAACCAATTTCATACAAGGTTTCCAACTATAATGAGAGAGATGTAAATGCTTTGGAGGTTCAAACGAGATACACAAATTGATTGGGCTTAACTATTGTTATCCTCCAACACAAGTTCAATTCCTACAACTGATATGTTAAGTTATTAAGGAGTATATTATTGTAATGTTTAAAACCTGATATCTTAAGTTATTAAGACATATTATTGTAATGCTGGAAACCTTGTTATTGAGTAACTAAAATTATAATCTTATACATTTCTTTTTCAACTCAAAATAATAAATGTTTCAAATAAGTGGGTTAAAAAAATAATATTAATAAGATCGAACATGAATACACATTACTCTATACTAGTTGCATCCTGGCATGGATGCAATAGAAACCCCCAATGTGGAAACTAACAACATAACATAGCCCAGAAAATTTGTTGAAGCATATGAGCACAAAAACAAATGTTTAGTTATTTATCTTTTAAAAATCTCTAAAATTCCTCTTCATCTTATCTTAGTGGGGACTATGTATTTCTACTTAATTACCTTTGTACTACCTATCAAGAAGAATCAATTGCAAAAAATTTCAATTCATAATTGAAGAATATTTTAAATTTTAAATTCATAATTGCACAATTTCAACATAATATTTGAAAATTTTAATTCACAATTGCACAACTTTAAGACAATATGTCCAGCTTATCTAAAATCTTGTTATACAAGAGGAAAGGTCTTATAAAAATAGAAAGTATAGATAGAACATCACTGAGAAATAACATTACCAAGAGGAAATGTCTCATAAAAATACGAAGTGGAAATAGTGCATCACTGTCAAATATATTTTTTCAAAATTAAAATATTGTTAATCAAAATAAAATAAAAGTGTATTTTCATAAGTTTTGTACAAAAATGAAAATAAAAGAAAAGTGTATTTTCCCAAGTTTTGTATAAAAATCTGTGAAAATAAAATAAAAGTATATTTGTTACAGAAATCTGTTATGGGTTATACTAGGAGTAATTGACTAAGATCAATTGTATCTTGTATTTCATTCAAACATTTCTCAAGAAAATTCAGAGTACAATATCATACACCAATTTGGTGTGGCTTGGCCGTGACCTTAAAAATAGATTATTATTATTATTTTAATTTTTTTAGCAATAAAAACCTTGACTATGTTGGTTGTATGAAGCAACCATTTAATAGATTAAACAAACATTTAATTGCCAACATATCTTTCTTGACAAGTACTTATTAACACATTTTATAATTAAGGAAAAATGATAAATAAAGGAAAAATAACATCCATTTAGTAGATTAAACAAACATTTAATTGCCAACATATCATTCTGAAAAGTAATTATTAGCATATTTTACAATTAAGAGAAAATGACATGTTATGTACATGCAAAAAATCAAGGTTAAATTAATTCATGAAGAGTCAAAACACCCATAGGGATACATTATAATCACCCTCCTTACATACTACTACAACAGTTGAGACTTCTCCTTACATACTACTACAACAGTTGAGACTTTTCAGGATTCTTGGATACATTTTTATGGATGATAGCTTTAATGTTAACTTTCAAGTATAATGAGAAGGGTTAGTTTATAATCTTAATTTTTTTTGTTATAATTAGGTTAAAAATATTAGAAATGTTGAAGTGAAGTAAGATCATTTAAGTTTAGTATTTGTATTTCATTACACAACAAAAAATTATAATTAGGTTAAAAATCTTGAACTGAAATAAGATATTTCAAATTTAATTTTGGTATTCCATTACATAGAAAAATGCACTAAAAATATCATCTTTCATATAATACTTACATATGTAGCTTTTAATTATTAAGTATTGAAGATACACTATATGAAAAACATTTTTTTCATATAGAAAAATTATAATTAGGTTAAAAATCTTGAACTGAAATAAGATATTTCAAATTTAATTTTGGTATTCCATTACATAGAAAAATGCACTAAAAATATCATCTTTCATATAATACTTACATATGTAGCTTTTATTTATTAAGTATTGAAGATACACTATATGAAAAACATTTTTTTTCTTTTCCACTTTGCGGATTGAATTCTTTCCATACTTTTAATATAATTTTTTTTTTTCTAAATGATAGACTACACTCCATAACCTTGGAATGCGATGCTTTTTAAAATATGTAATCCAGAAATTTCCATTTTAAAATATTTTGTCGGGATATGGAAATGGTTAAGTTACTCAAATTTCCAATTGTTACTGTTGTGGATGCCTCTATTCTCTTCATATGTTTCTATAATCCAGTTGTAAAGGTTTTATCAAAACCTTTGATTCTGACATTTAAAAGTTTTGATTCTGACATTTAAAAGTACATGGGACACAAGTGAAAGCTTATCTTTTCTTGAATTTCTATAAGATGACTTTTATGGCTCTCTTGAGATCCCGAGATTTTGAGAAATGAAATGAGAATAACTTTATTAGATTAAAATCCCTTTCTATATTGTGCTTCTGGAATAGAAATTGTGATGGAATTATCCAAGCTACCGATTTCCTGAAGTTGGTGATAATTCATATTTTAGAAAAAAAAAACAATAAATGCCAATGGAAATACTTTAATACTTTTTCAAAATGTTTTCGTACACTGTGGACTTTAGACTTTTATTTATTAGCGATCTAATGAGGTTGTTTATGTATATCAAGTTTTAAAAGTCATATTTTGTTGGGATTGGAAGCTTGTTTTGCTTTTCCACTTAACATTTAACTTTTATTTTCAAATTGTATAATAAAATTTTGAATTTATGTGGTTCCATTTCAATATTAAAAGATAAACTTCACCATATGGAGTTCCCAATTCATAATTAAAACCTGATTTGACATTTTTCCTTTCTCAATGTTTTGTATCCTGCATGCCATTGTGACAATAAGAACTTTTTGTATCTATGTAAATATTATGGTCATGTTATAAAATCTCTATAGAAAATGAATGTCTAATTTATAGAACATAAATAGTGCTCCAAGAATGGAAGGGGAAGAAAAGATTGTATGCTTTGATTCTAAGATAAAATTATGCATTGAATGACAGGTTTTAGAAAAAAATCTCCAAAGTTTTAAAACCAAGTACCATAACTTTTTACAAGTTTTTAAAAAAATTGTAAGCTCTAGCTCAAGATCCTTTGAAGGAACATATTCAACATATCTAGAAAACAAGTAAAGTTATATGACCATGATGCATTGCCTTTAAATTAAAGGTGTTGAGGTGACAACAAGGTTCAAATTCATCCAGGAAGGCAATGCTTCTTCCAAGTATTTTATTGCTTCAAAGTAAATGAAGTATTTGTATAGATTTTAAATGTGTAAGAACGAGTTTTTGTATGGAATTTGAGAGATCTCAAAGGTTAAATTCCATTTACCCTTTTTCTCTGACATTTACCTTTTCTTTTCAAGTTGCTTGCTTGGGGTTATTATCAAATATAGGTTGATGGATATGACACAATGCCTAGAGGAAATTCTTAGAAAAGTTATCATAGGAAAGAAAGCTTATTTGAATTGATATTCATTCTTCTTGAGTTCCAGGATTTCCTTTTCCTATGAAGAATGAAAATTTCTCAAAGGGAGGATGTTGTTTGTTTGTGAAATTTTATGAGAATTATTAAATATCTTATCTATGGTGACTATTTCGATATGTGCAAAGAGGTTCCTTCATAAGATAACTTTTTGGACATGTGAATTCATTGATTCCTATGGTTAAACATTTTGGATCATTTTTTAATTTCCTTGTGTATAACTAGCACCTATGTTTGGGGCATTGGATGGGCACATGATGAAGTAACACTTAACTTCACATCATGCTTATTCGATGCCTGAACAATAGGGTTTCTTTGAGCCACTGCATATACATGTTGATCCTTGATTTCTCTTTTTGTACAAGGAGAGATAGAGCTCTACAGGACTTCTAGGTGGTAGCCCAAATGGAATTGACAATGTTATGATGAAAATCATTGCACTAGTTATCTATTATCAAACACATATTAGTGTGTACATCTATCATTTGTCCAAATTTGTTCCATAAACACAATATGAAACGTGGATAGGTGGTCTTGAATTTATTCAAAATGCATTCGATACTAAAATTCTTTAAATTGTGTGGGGAGAGTGCTTTATAAAGATAAGTCAATATTGAAATTTCCATCAATGAATGAAAGTCTTGATAAAGTTGAGAAATGTTGTTTTCTAATTTTGCATTAGGAATAATGAACATTGTTTGTGATTTACAAAGATCCATTTAAACTTGGAATTTATTAGTACTTAGAAGGATTAAAAAAAAATTGAAATGTAAATTTATGTTTCTTTTTCCAAATATGTAAAATAACTATATTACGTTTGAATGAATACATTTTCCTATTATTATATATGGTTTTATACTTTATCAAAAAAAATTCCAAGACCTTACAAGATTTTATAATTCAGAGAAATACTCGCCAAGGTTTTACAAGTTTTTATAATTAAGTGAAAGATTCGCCAAGATTTTACAAGATTGTATAAAATAGTAAAAGATTAGCCAAAACATTATATATACATATTGTATTTTTGATAAAATAGCCTTTAAATTTTCCTACATATCATGTGGATTCACCCATTTATTATACATATGAATTTATGGGGGGTTCTTAAAATCACCGTTGTCAAGCAGCCACTTTGGAAGTACCGCCCCTTTAAAGGTATAAGTTAATTTTGAGATTCCCGTGTTTGAAGGTTAGATAGATTCAGATGCTTTGGAAAAGTGGTTAAATCTGCTAGAAGGTTATTTCTCTATCCACAATTTTCCCAATAGATAAGTTATCACCTTTGTGCTCCTTAAGACTTTCCCCCATGTACAATATTGGTCGGAAACTTATTGTGACCAAAATTCGACAAAGTCTAGAATTTTTTAAGTCGAACCTACTTGGGATTTTTTTATGGATTCCATCAAGGAAAAATATTACCTAGTTGGAAAACTATGACTACTAGTACATGAGATAGAGCACATTGCATCAAGAGAGGGGCAAAACAGTGTTGGAGTTCAAAAATAATTCCCATACCTTACACACTAATATTAGTATCAAACACTCTGAGTGAAATCTAGTTCTAAAATAGCACAGGGCTCTACATATGTAAATCCAAACCAAAATGGATTCTTTTGACATCTTATCACTGGGAGTTGATTACTGATACATTGTCAAAATCAAACAGAAATTTACACAGAAGAACAAGTGGGAGTTTGCGTTTGCAAAACCACAACAACCAAAGCATGGTAAATATGGCCCTAACACATAGAACATCCAACCTCAAGATAACCAATCCAATCCATAGGAAAATAAGGGTAATGGGAAGATGAAGAAGGAAACTGGGAAGTGGTGTGACTTCCAAAAAATACCTTGGCATGACACTGATAAATGTCGCTCAAAACAGTCATTGACGATTGAGCTCAAAGAAAATGATTTGAACCCCGACTCAGAATCTGATTCAAGGAACAATAAAAGGAGAAAGAACATTGATGCATAACCCACTATTATTGTCATGAACAGAACAATCCAACCAAAAGAACCAGAATATTTTGAGGAGGGGGAGCACCTCTACCATTTGCAGATGTGAGTGAAGGGGGCCCCATTGCATTTCATTGTTGATAGTGGAATCCAAAAGAACCTCATCTCTGCAGATTTTGTCAAGCAAATGCATTTTCCAACAACACCACACCCGTAGTCATGCAACATTGGTTGGCTTTGCCAGGGTAAAGATCTTCTTGTCATCCAATAGTGTCACTTTTCCTACGACATCAATCCCTTCAAGGATGAGGTATTATGTGATTTTTTCCCACTAAAATTATGTGATGTTCTATTAGGCAAGCCATATATGTGGAAGCATCATGTTTCTTATGAGTCTTGACCCCATGGTGTCATTATTACTCTGGGGGGTTAGCACTACAGGATATGAGAGGTAGTTCTAACTTTTGTCTCGAAACAATAGTGTCGCAAGGTAATATCTCATATAAAAAATTGTAGCCTCTTCATAATCCAATCAAAAGGTGAAAAGAAGGACATTGCAACCACTAAAGCCTCATCCCAATACCTTTTTGTTTGACATAAGAATATTAACAATATTTTAGAAGAGCACATAGATATTGTTACTTCACCTACGAGGGTGCCTCCACATTGCCCAATCAATCAAACTCATGACATAGCCCTTCATACTCTTCCTGATGCATCTTCACCAATAGAGTCCTCATGCACTCAGGAAAACCATGAAACTAAATTGGTTGAATAGATCCATGCCCCCAAGCAACATGATAATTCCAAGTACAAGAAGGACATCGTCTTCCCCACTGAAAGCATCTCACCAAGGTTCAGATTCAGTAAAATATTCCCTAGGAACTTGAAACAATAGAGACCATTTATTTCGAAGGGGGAGGGGATCCATGTGGATATCAATGACCACCCACCTATTCCATTGGTTAAAAATACAGTTTTTCACCTAGGTGATTTTTCTACTATTTTTCAGGTCTTAAACTTTTGGAGGCATTTTGAGGCTCTAAACGACACGTTTTTGACTTTTGGGGGGCCAGGTGTTGCCAACAATATTCCTTAACCCTTGATAGAATTTGTACTCCTTATCTAGACCTTTCTAATGAAGTATATAATACCCCAAACGAAGATCGTATGCAAAAGTTACGCCCTCGAGAAGTCGACGTATCAAATACCCCCATCAGGGCCCACAAACCTTTTGGCATTTCATTTTCTGGGGTTGGGGTTTTTTATTTTCTTTATGTTAAAAATTCTTTGGAGCCTTATTGTAAAAATCATCACCTTCTTGCGAATGAGTGTAGTCATCACATCTCTTCTCAGAGATAAGATGCCTCCATTCTAGTGATTTCATTCACTCTACATTTTTACAGTTTCTATACATTTCTCTCATTAATAGAAATTCAATATTATTGTATCTCTCTGTTTCTTGTAATATTTATGTGTATTTCACTGTTATATATTTTCCTTCATTTAATTTTAAAAGTAATCCAGATCATTTGGCCTATAGTATCTTATCTCACCAACCTATAAACATATGTACATTTACAATTGGGGTTCATCCTGGGAGTATTACATTCCCCTCCCCCTTATTTATGCATTGTCCTCAATGCATTACACATAATGTACAATAAAAAATCTTCAAAAATCCCCTTTTGTTTGATTTTGAAGCTTGTTATCCTTCTCATGCTCTTCTTTTCAAGCATCAGATTCATGTCTTCATACTTCAACTAGAATTCATTTTATCTATTCCTTAGAGTTGCTTCAGGAAATAATTCTACTAATTGTGGCATTCTTGAGCTATCTCTTCCTTATTTCACTCACCCTTCTAGGCTCATCCATCCTTTCAATTCTGCACAACCCTTCATCGATCCATCTTGACAAGTCTTTCACACATAAGGAGAGCATTATCTCATTACCAGACCCCCATCATGGATCTGCAATTTAAGGCTCCAATGTCCCAACAATAGCCATTCTTCCCATGAATTTCAGCTTCAATACCATCATTTCATCTATATCACACACATACAGTCAACATCAGACAATATCAGAATAATTTTACTTAGAAATTCAATGTTTTGTGTTTCATAAGAAAATTCAGATTTTTCCAAAATATGCAATTCCATCTCATATTTTCGTGATTGTTGTAACAATAAGCATCAATATTTCTTATCTCTTGCAAAATTTTCCTACTTGAGACCACTTTTCATGCAATATTTTCATCTTGCATTTAGGTAAATAGATGATTAGTATTTCATGTACCATATAATTCTATTGTAATATTTACAAAGGCTCACAAAGTGATTTCAAAATTATACTTTACACTTAACAATTCAATCATAGATATCCAACCATTTATTAAATAGAATGAAATTATCATTATCTACATAGGAATTTTCAGCCATTAGGATTTTCATTCTTTCAACATCATTATTTTCATTACTCTATTTTCTTGAACATAAGTTTCCTCTAGTCAATGCTCATGTGACTACCTGACTTGCAACTCCCTTGTTGCAATATCTTACAACTCCTGAAATTCTCTCAACTCTAGGAGTCAATAATAATTGCAACATTTTAGCTGCTAGCATAATCATTTATATTAAATATATTATATGCATATGTTCACCAAATTTCCTTCAACAAATGAACTCAAGCATAAACAACTATATCGTGCATGAGTGCAACTCTACCACTTACACAATATGAATTGTTAGCAACATTTCTTGTACAGGGATGTTTTCCTCTCCGATTTGAGGCCTCTGATGTAAACGTATGGAAGTGGGATTTTGAAAGTTGGTCAGGCAAGTTTTATTCAAAGGCCGCATCCATAAGCATCGAGCGCAGCTCGCAGAAGAAGTCCAGTTCGGGCTAAAATTAAGCGACAAAACAGATCAACATCGGGATTTTGGGGCTATAAAGTTACCTGATATATAGCGTGAGAAAAAGCGCCCCTATTTCAAGACTAAATCTGGGTCGTCTGATCTAGTGGCATGTGGCGCAAGATCTAGTCAAGTCGACATATCGGCAGTCGGGAGTTCGAGGTGTAAAAGTCCCTTGTCATCTTGTATCTCGAAGCCCCGAACCCCAAAATGTCGATAAGGGCATTTGAAGCTAGGCCTGTGGTCCTAGAACCCGGTCACGTCAAGTGAGCCTAATCATGGAGGCAGCCCTCTTCTAACATCAAGTGTCATCTCGACCTTTCCTTTGGAGGACACGCAGCATACATCCGTGTTCTCATGGTTTGATCAATCGGGATTTTAAGAAGCATTGCATCGTGAACCCCCAGTGCCAGAAATCCAGGAAGAGTCTAGACCGTCCATCTAAAGGACACAGGGCTCAATAGCGGACCCCTTTTTTGTTACATATCCTACTCCCTCTGCTTACTGCCTTCCACCATGTGTCTTCCGCTATCAGATGTCCCACTCCTCTTCTACCTTTCACCTCACCATCTAGTGTCCCCACCTTCATTTCTTCACCACATAGTGCTTCCACCTCAATGCCTCTCGTCTCACCTTCATCCATGTCCTCCATAGGGGTCCCCTCATAGCAGTCCAACAAAGAAGTATCCAAAGAAAATACGGCACGACGTCCGAATACAAAGTTGATCGAGGCCATTCCCAATCCCAAGGAACCAGTTATTGTGGTATTTGATGGTAGTTGAACGTTATCCTCTTCCATAAATAGAAGGCCAGGAAAGGACCAAGCATAGAGGCAGACTGACAGCCCATCCTGATAGAGATTGCATCTAACGAACGACTGCATGGGCAATCTGTCTAGCGTCTTCGTGCACCGCCTGATAGAGAAGTTCCTCAACGTCAAGCATTGAATTCATGATATGATCGCGCCTTCAGGGCTGGAGTCAGCTCCAAGTATATGTAGGCATTTTCACCATTTTGTAAAGGATTGATGGTTGAGCTAGGCTTCCGGTTGTAAAAAATCTAATGAAGCACTATTTCCTAGTTATTTCTGGACTCTTGAGACTTCTTGCCTGATAGATGTTAGTTCTTTCCATGTCTTTGTTTACACTGTATTAGAGAAACTCGGAATTGGAGGATCCAGTCGAGTTGCGTTGTTGTAGGATGATATAGGTTGGATCACTGCAACAGTCACAGCGTCTCTAATCGGTTCTTGTTATTTCCTTAACGCTGAAAGACTTGGAATTGGAGGATCCAGTCGAGTCACGCTTCAGCTCCTTGAAGCTTTGGACCAAGAGGATCTTGGATTCTGAGTTTTTCTTCTTCAAGCTTCGGAAGGCCTGTTTCCCGAGGCAGTATTTCTCACCCTTCTCACAAGTCTTCCACCTGTTCACCCTTTAATCATCTCCCTGACTGAAGTTAGATGAATACCTCTTTTCTTCCTTACATACCAGACACAGTCCCCGAGTTGGAGCGATATCTCCTCGAGTCTCTACCCATTTGATCACCCACAAAAAGATATCGTGACATAAAAATTGATGGGCATTGGGCTCTGCTCCTGCAAGCAATCCAGGAGCGACTTCCAATGCTAATATTTATGGCGCCGTTGTTGGGCATGAAGTTGAAGATTTTCCCTGGGCAGAACGACAACGATCAACTGATTCTGAAGGTGCATCAGAAATCAGAATTATTCAAATTGCTACTATGCACCTGGCGACTCCACTGTGGTGACTCCATTGTTTCCACTTTATTGTTTCGGTTGTGGCCACTGTTGGCACACCTGAAAGCTGACCCAGAGGAGCTTTCTCGAGAAGGCTTCAGTGGCTTCTTTCTCAGCCTGAGAAGTTTCCTGGGGTAACGATAATGTTAAGATTTGGCCTTTGATGGTGAACAAGGACCAGACACATTCAAAGCTGCACATATTTCACCTGGCGACTCCATGATTCAAGGATTGATTGGCGACTCCACTGGTTCGATATGAAAAAAATCCTTGCTCACAGGTTTGCTCCTTTTAATTTTTCTGCTATTCCTAATTTTCCTAATGTTGTCCCCTCTTTGGATGAATGGGGTGATTATTTGCCCATATTTGGAAAGTGTGAAGAGGACAACCCTGCTCAACACCTCAGTGAGTTTCATGAACTCATGCGTTAGTGGGAGATACAACATGAGGATGTGTTATTGAAGATGTTCATGTTCTCGTTAGCAGGGGATGCGCCTAAATGGTACCATTATTTACCCCCTACTAGCATTTCTTCTCTCAATCGATTCCATGCAGCTTTCACCACCTATTGTCAGAGGCTATATCCCCCTGAGTTAACTTGTCATAATTATTGTGAGGGATACCACAAATCTATACAAGAGAAAGATGTTTTTGACGTAAGCTGTGGGGAGGATCCTGATGACCTGGATCAGAACTCAGTCCTTTCTCCTCCCCATTCATCTACATCTGAGGCAGGTTATGAAAGTGATGAAATTCCTAGGGAGGAGAATGGCGCCCTAAGTAAGCTGATGGAGCAGGTGAAATATCTCTCTGCCCAATTAGAAGGGTTGAAATATGAAGACTCTGCAGAGGATTTTCCATTCCTTGAGGCAGATGCTCTGAGAAACTATTTTGAAGAGATTGTTGAAGATTTATTAGATGAGTTGGCATCTGCCCCCGATGAGCTTGTTGTATTAGATCAAAACAATGAAGAGGTATTTGTGGAAGAGGATTTCTCTCTTTTCCTTCACGAGATTTCCCATGATGTGTTTACATTCGGGGTCGAAACGAAGGAGCGGGGGATAGTTCCATTTCTGCAAGTTGGAGAATCTTTGTTCCCCTCTGACTTCGATGATTATCTGGAAGAGAAGTAGCAGAGCCTGACATCACCTTTTTCTTGTCAAAGCATCCAGACCACTTATGATAGTTATGAATCAGAGTCTGAGCTCGATATGCTGGATTTCCAAGAGCGGATCGTAGAGCCTTATTCTCTGCTCGCTAAAGAAAATTATCACGAGGAAATCAGACACCTCAATCTTTCAAGAGACACTGAGAAGTAAGAGGAAGAACATAACCACCCCATGGTCCCTATTTATGATGAATACGAATCGGACCTGGGGGAGACCAAACCAGAGGAGCAGAATATTTCTTGTCTAGAGCCAGTCAGCGAGCAGCCACCGCCCGAGAGCAGTGAGCCTACGTTAGTTTTCCACCACCAACCTGTTCTTATCATAGATATCCAGCCACAGGTGAATATCTATGTAGCAGAGAAGGGAGTCCGTCTCCCATTCTCTAGAATTTGTCGCTCATTCCATGACCCTGTCTGCAAGTATGTGGAGTGGCATTTCCCCTATGCCTTGGAGCCGCCCTATTTCATCTCAACTCCAGCCTGTAAGGAGGAGTTGAAGAGTGTAACCATTCTGCTCTCACGGCTACACCATCTATTGATGATCATTGACAAAAGGAAGGAACTTCTATCCAGGAAGCTTCTTGAATGGCTATGGTGGAAATCTGCTTTCACCTAGCCCCATGTGAAATATTTCATTAGAATTAGGATTGTATATAAATAATCTTTTTCGATCATGTATTTTATTTTGTTTTGCTTTATTTTTCGGCCTATATTTTCATAAGCGGGATGTTTCAAGCTTGACTCCATATCCCAACAACAAGGCACTGAAGCTGTGGAATGAGTTCTTAGAGCATCACAGGGATGACTCTATCCCCCATGGAGAATAATGTTAGTGACATTTATTGTACATGGATGTTTTCCTATCCGATTTGAGGCCTTTGATGTAAACGCATGGAAGTGGGATTTTGAAAGCCAGTCAGGGGAGTTTTATTCAAAGGCCGCAGCCATAGCCATCGATCGCAGCTCGCAGAAGAAGTCCAGTTCGGGCTAAAATTAAGCGACGAAACAGATCAACGGTCATTTGGATTTCGGGGCTATAAAGTTACCCGATATATAGCGTCAGAAAAAGCGCCCCTATTTCAAGACTAAATATGGGTCTCCGATGCAGTGGCACGTGGCGCAAGATCTAGTCAAGTCGGCATATCGGCAGTCGGGAGTTCGAGGGGTAAAAGTCCCTTTTCATCTTGTATCTCGAAGCCCCAAACCCCGAAATGCCAATAAGCGCCTTTGAATCTAGGCCTCTGGTCCTAGCACTCGATCACGTCAAGCGAGCCTGATCATGGAGGCAACCCTCTTCTAACATCAAGTTCCATCTCAACCTTTCCTCTGGAGGACACACGACGTACATCCGTGTTCTCGTGGTTTGATCAATCGGGATTTTAAGAAGCATTTCATCGTGAACCCCTAGTGCCAGAAATCTCGAAAGAGTCTAGACCGTCCATCTAAAGGACACAGGGTGCAATAGCAGACCCCCTTTTTGTTACATCTCCTGCTCCCTCCGCTTACTGCCTTCCACCATGTGTCTTCCCCTGTCACATCTCCCGCTCCTCTTCTACCTTTCACCTCACCATATGGTGTCCCAGCCTCCGTTTCTTCGCCACCTAGTGCTTCCACCTCAACGCCTCTTGTATCACCTTCATCCATGTCCTCCATAGGGGTCCCCTCATAGCAGTCCAACAAAGAAGCATCCAAAGAAAATCCGCCACGACGTCTGAATACAAATTTGACCGAGGCCATTCCCAATCCCAAGGAAGCAGTTATTGTGGTAGTTGACGGTGGTTGAACGTTATCCTCTTCCATAAATAGAAGGCCAGGAAAGGACCAAGCATAGAGGCAAACTGACAGCCCATCCTGATAGAGATTGCATCTGACGAACGACTGCATGGGCAGTCTGTCTAGCATCTTCATGCACCGGTTGATAGGGAAGCTCCTCAACGTCAAGCATTGAATTCATGATATGATCGCGCCTTCAGGGCTAGAGTCAGCTCCAAGTATATGTAGGCATTTTCTCCATTTTGTAAAGGATCGATGGTTGAGCTAGGCTCCCGGTTGTAAAAACTCTAATGAAGCACTGTTTCCTAGTTATTTCTGGACTCTTGAGACTTCTTGCCTGATAGATGTTAGTTATTTCCATGCCTTTGTTTACACTGTATTAGAGCAACTCAGAATTGGGGGATCCAGTCGAGTTGCGCTATTGTAGGATGATGTAGGTTGGATCACTACAGCAGCCGTAGTGTCTCTAATTGGTTCCTATGATTTCCTTAACGTTGAAAGACTTGGAATTGGAGGATCCAGTCGAGTCACGCCTCATCTCCTTGAAGCTCTGGACCAAGAGGAACTTGGCTTCTGAGTTTTTCTTCTTCAAGCTTCCGAAGGCCTGTTGCCTGGGGCAGTCTTGCTCACCCTTCTCACAAGTCTTCCACCTGTTCACCCTTTAATCAGCTCCCTGACTGAAGTTATATCAAGACCTCTTTTGTTCCTTACATACCAGACCCAGTCCCTGAGTTGGAGCGATATCTCCTCGAGTCTCTACCCATTTGATCACCCACAAAAAGCTATCATGACATAAAAAATGATGGGTGTTGGGCTCTTCTCCTACAAGCAATCTAGGAGTGACTTCCAGTGCTAACATGCATGATTTCAATTCTTCATGCATATATATTCAATGCACCCTTGCATTGGCTTCAAAATGCCATTTTTCTAAGTCATGCATCTTACCATGGTAAATTGGAAGGTATGGCCAATTCCTCGACACATCATCTATACACTTCCCTTTTCTTCCTCAATCATTTGTATGCCTTCCGTTTTGACGAAAACACTATACCAAGAACATAGTTTTATGGTGTTCTTTAGTGTTAACAAAAAGGTTGTAATCCAAAAATTAGCTATAAGTAGGAAGTTTCCTTGGATACTTGTGTGGCACTAAATCCTTTTCATATCCAACCATTTCATGGCCTCATACATGACTATCTTTACTGACATTCATTCTTATAACAGGGTCATACCATTTTATTGCTTTGGTTATGATCTCATAACCAATATAACATAACATGCTACTATGTCATTTGTATGCATTCAAAAGCTAAACAACTTTTATAATTATCACATGCCTTCAACATTTACCACACAGAGTCGTGTATCATTTCCATTAATCCATTCAAATTATACATTTATTCTATTTTATAAAATAACTCTATCTCGAGAAATTCTTACCTAATTCCCTTTAACAATTATGCAACATGAATACATAAAATGCATACCTGCATAGTTGTCATTAAATGAATTTGATTCTACATGATTATCTGGTAATAACAGAAGCTCTCATGCCTCCTTTACTATTGTTATAATCAACACTTCATCTTTTTGTTGGTTCCTTCCATATGCAACAACATCATTAGCACCACTTGCATCCATGCAATAAATTTTATCTTTCCTCACACAAAAACCACCATTAGCAACATCATATTCTTATATATAAGCATAGACTACTCCTATACTCCTATATATATATATATATATATATATATATATATATATATATATTCACTAATGCATATCTATATAAACTAAGAATGCATTTTAACATGCTTATAATTCAAGATGTAATCTAACTTTCGTTTCTATGTATGGTTGTCAACCATGCCATATCATATTTGTTGATACAACAATTGCAGCAATGTCTGCCATCATTCACAATTTTATTCATTGTTGTTGGAAATCCTCAACTTCCCTGAATTCCTACATCTTTTTTGTGGTCTCACTGTAATCACGGCACATGATTATTTCTTCCCTGAGCACTTTTCTAGCCAATCCACTCTTGGCTACCTTTTCTTTTCTAGACAAATACTATGTTAATATTAATTTTCAGCATTCATCATTTTTTGGATCCCTCTGATCCAACACATATATGATCCAATTACATAACCATTCATGCTTTCTTATTGACTTTAGCACTTATAGTCTCTTGCACTTTCCCATCTCTTTTCTTAGCCACTCATCATCAACTATGACTTGCATAGTCAATTCCCAACATACCATAATGATGTTCATATGTTTTCTTTCCCACCTTCATATAATTAATCTAGCAATAGATAGAATTGATTTTATTTTCCATCATAAATTCCAATGATATTTCCAACCTCTTGGAATATCACCACTGGGTATTTTTTAACTTGAGATGGGTTCTACTCATATTTTATTCCTTTTTCATTCCACAAAAATCATATAATCATTTTCTTCTTCGTGATTCTTATCGATTTCCTTACATGAAATCACCTCCATGCTTGGATCCCTTTGACTTGTCATTCCATTCTACCTTGGTAATGCCCTCGTCACCTTTGGAATGTACCCAACATTATCTATATCATGGACAATCCATTTAATTTTTGTCACAGTTCTAGAGTGTTTCAATAGACCCAAATAACTCGGAATCCACCTAGTGGTACCCTTTTCCACTATCCTTCGGTTATTCCCGAACTTGATCCAATTCTAGAATGCTCTTAAATTTATGTAATGTATTCCTCAGAAGTATGGTTACATACCTCTAGAATGAATTGGAACATAGTGCATAAATTTATGCATGTTTTGGCTCTCTTTATTTTACATGCACCTTCATTTCTTCACCTTTGAAGTTCTTGTTGAAAGTTTGAGTTGGTTGTCATTGATGACAACCCTTGAAGCAAGTCTGGTAGAAAATTTTGGTAGCCCTCATAGTATGTTCATGGAACCCATATTTGATAGATGAATAAAGACACGAAGTTCAGTGTATTTTCAAGTAATACTATCATAAATGGATAGTACACATCATGATGTTTCTGGTGATAGGTGGAATGCCATATGGTTCGTCATGGCTAAGGAGGTATAGACTTGTAAAGTTGGAGGACCACGAAGAATGATCTAGAAGCCCCTATAAAGTCAACAAGTCAACAAGTAGTTATAGGTCATTTATTATGGGTAAAGTAGTTTCAACAATAATTTAATTAAGGGTAAAGTGATTGCAACAAGAGAGTGTGGGTTAGCCCTAAAATAAGGAAAATGGGTAAAATGGTTACAAGATATCCCCTAAAGGAAGTTTGTTTGGAAGTATAAATAAGAGATCAAGAGACTCCTACTTTGACCTATTGAGCACATTGAATATCTGTGTTGTAAAGTGTTATGAGTAGGTACTATTGACAGATCTGAAGCAGTGAGTCTGAGGTAACAAAATTCAGTGAAGAGAGAAGGTATAAGAGTTGAACGGATGAAATTGAGCTTACAATTTAGGTTTTTTCTAAGGCTATCCATGAGTTGCAGTGAAGGAAGAGCGTGAACATCCATGAGTTACAGTGAAATAAGAGTGTGGGAATCCACAAGTTGCAGTGAAGGAAAACACAAACTCTTCGAGAATCAAAGAAATATGTGGGTTGAAAAGGAATTAGGTCATAGACATCTGTGAGCCACAATGGGACAAAGTGTGGACATCCATGGGTTTATAGAGAACATGAAACAGATATGTTGAGAAAACTAAATATTTGAAGATCAAATCCATCAAGTCAGCTATAGGTTGAGAGGTATGGTTTACTGTGTATGTTAAGGTCTATATTTTTTATTATTTCAACACATAAATTTCTTATTTATTCATGAGTATTTGTCTTGAATACATTGTTATGGATATTGGTATGAGGTTTTGAGGCACAAAGTTTAAGTGGTAACAATTGATGAAGTACAACATATGTCACAAGTTATGGCAGAGGCAGTGATAAATGAGTAACATGTTGTCAACATTTATATTTCTGGGTGGTTGGATGGGGCAAGGAAAGGGGGTTGTAGCCTCCTTTTGATTGGTGTCAGAAAAATAGGAGTTGGAGTTTCCTTCAGGTTGGACCCTGAAAACTAGGGTTGTAGCCTCCTTCCAGTTGTATCTAGAAAATAAGGAAGTTGGTGCTTCCTATGAATGTATTTCTTGTTACTAATAAGAAAAGAATTTTGTGGTTTTTTCCTGCATTGGGTTTCCACATAAACTTATGGTGTATTGTGTATTTGTGATTTATTATTTTTCATGGTTGATTTATATTGTTGATAATATATTAAATGTTGATGTTAAATTTTTTAACATTGCTCATAAAGTTAAAGAACATACATTTTGGTTAAAAGTTTAAATAAAGTACTCATATTGATTCACCCCCCCTCTCAGTATTCAACCAATTGGCATCAAAGAAGGTCCTTCAAGAAGCAGTATAGCCACTAGAAGGAGATCATGGATTACTCTAACATTGTGGTACCATAGTTTGATGGCCACGACAATGCCTTATGGAGCATAAGGATGAAAAATTATGTACAAGCACAAGGATTTGAAGTATGGAGAGAAGTAGCAGATGGATACAAAGCACCAAGAGCTCCCCTGACAGACAATGATGGAAATAATATTGATGAAAAATATTCAAGGGACATAAATAATATTTTGAATGGTTTGACTAAATCAATACATTTCAAGGTCATGCACTGTGAATACACAAAAGAAATTTGGGAAAAACTTCAGAACATCTATGAAGGAGATGCCAAAGTTGTTAAAATTTTAGACCCCAACCCAGTTTCAGTCTCGCTGATTTTTCAGCCAAAGTTAAATGCCCAAACCTAGTTTTAGCACAGTTTCAACACTGTTTCAGCATATAAAAAACTTAGTAGAAAATAAACTTCAGAACTGAAACATGAGGATTCTGAACGTCATTTTCAATGCAGAAATAAAATATCAGCAGTATGCAAAACTCAGAAAATTTAGACACAAGAATTTTCAGTCTAACTTCGACCCTGGAAAAACCCACAAGGGGAAAACCAACGAGAGGGATTTTGATTATTATTGAGATTTTGAGAAATTTCTTTTACAGCATATTCATCTTCAGAAATTTACACAAACTTATCTAGACATTCCTGTAGATTTTCTCCTCGATTTCTAAACTAGAAATCCGTCCAACTGTACGGTTGTCCCAACAATTAATGTTGTACGGACTATCTCAAAATTTGTGCCCAAAATTCTGCCAAGACTGTACGGAAAACCCAACAGGAAAAATGCCTTAAAAAATGTGCTAGCACCTTGAAAAACGCACCCAAAATTTTCTATGGTATGGCCCTCAATTTCTGTGCAGGTTCGTACGGACTGTACGAAATTTTTTCACCCAGAAAAGTGTGCCCATCTCCTTCCTCAATTTTTGTGCCAATTAAATGTTATACGACAGCCTTGAAAAGCATGCCAATACTCTCAAAAAACATAGTTGTTGTACACATCGATTTCTGTGCACATTTATTGTTGTACGACCTTCAAAAATCCATACGATATGACATGTTCTTCCTTGTTGCCTGCTGCCTTGAAATCCATGCTTCTCTTTTCCTTGGGATGCATTCTCTCCTTTATCAAATGTTGTCTCTCTTCTCAAGCTCGACCTCTCCCAACTCTCTCTTTCTCTTTCAACAAGAAATGAATGAACTACTCAAGAATGGGTGCGCCCTCTTACCCTAATCAACCTCATGAGGGAAGGTGAGGGGTTTTCTAATCTAACGATTGAGATTAGATTAGATGAGTGGTTGAGATTAGGTGTCTCTTCACTCACCCTCACTTTAGTCTTAAAGTCACCTTTTAATTTTCATCTCACAAATTAATTTGACTAAGACCCACATTAGGCACTTTCTCCCCCTTAGGCACCTAGGGAAGAGAAACACTTGCCTTGGTACTTTATTTTAATTAAAAATTTAACACTCCCTCATATTGAGGAAAGTGTTACTCACGACTCCAAGATTGTCCCAGAAAAATACAAACTTTCCCCTATTCAATGCCTTGGTGAGTATGTCTGCAACCTGCTCATTTGTAGATATGTATTGTAGCTCCACAACTCCTCTCTGAACATAATCACGGATGAAGTGATACCGAATCTCGATATGCTTAGACCAGTCATGAAAAACTGGACTCTCCAAGAGTTTGATGCAACTCTGATTATCACAGTAAATCACGACAGACCTCAACTACACACCGAACAATCCCACCAGGATCTAGCAAAGCCAAAGGGCCTCACAACTAGCCTAACTAGCTACTATATACTCAGCCTCTGCTGAACTCAAAGCCACTGACCTCTTCTTTCGACTGAACCAAGACACAATTGTTGATCCCAATCCAAAGTAGCACCATGAAGTGTTTTTCCTGTCACTGACACATCCTACCCAATCTGAGTCTATATAGCCAACCAGACGAACTCCATCTCCTCTATGATAGTCCAAAACATAATATACCATACCAAAAAGATACTTGAGCACATGTTTTGTTGCCACCCAGTGCAGTCTCCTAGGCTCCACCATGAACTGACTGAGAGTGTTGACAACAAAACAAATATATGGCCTAGTGTTGACCAAATACATCAATGACCCGATCAACTAACGATACAAATTGGGATCCACCAATTGTGACTCAGAAGCATGAAGCTTCTTCTAGTTGGTAATTGTGGAAGTGGTCACGGGCCTGCTATATCCCATCTGAAATCTACTCAGAATGTCACACACATACTTCCCCTGTCCCAGGAAGATGTGTCCAGGCTCCTGCCAAACCTCCAATCCCAAGAAGTAATGCATCAGTCTGATATTAGTCATCTCAAACTCTGAAGAAAGGCTCTCCTTGTAGCTGCTGATGAGTCTCTCTACCCCTGTAATAAAAATATCATCCACATAAAGAAGAAGAATGAGAGGATCGTCTCCAACCATAATGAAGTATAGGTTGGGATCTGCCTCACTCTTCTCAAAACCCAACAACTGCAAATAGGCATCTATCCTCGAATACCAAGTTCTGGGAGCTTGTTTCAGTCCATACAATGCCTTATTCAGTCTACACACATGAGACTCTCTCTCATGCACCTCAAATCCCAATGGCTGCTCAATATAAACCTCCTCCTCTATAAGACCATTCAGAAATGTAGTCTTCACATCCATCTGGTGGATCTTCCAACCCATCTCTGCTACAATGGAGATCACTTCCCTGATCAAAGTGTATCTAGCAACCGGTGCAAAGGTCTCATCATATTCATCTCCCTCAACCTGTGAAA
>JZKD02S2197038.1:77913-93221 GCA_000966675.3 Picea glauca
TCCCCTCAGGTCTAGGAACAACTTCCTAGACATCGTTCTTCATGATGGAATTGTACTCTTCCATCATGGCATCTCTCCATACCTGTCTACTAGAGGCCTCCTCAAAAGTGGAAGGATCAAACTCTCGAATACTGCTCACCATCGCGATGTAGCTGCAAAACCTCTCGGGAGGTTTAGTCTCCATCACTGCCTGTCTGGGATTCCCCACTGAACCCTGTGCCTCCCTCAAAGTGTCCTGAAGCCACTTGGGCTTCCTCCTCTTTTAAGTAGTGTCCTGTGGAGGGGACTCTCCTTGATCATCCCCATCTGTTGAAGACAATGATACTGTAGTAGACCCTGAAGTACCTGATCTTGAAACCTGTGGATCGGTAGCCTGTGAACCTAAACTCTGTGGCCCTGTCACCTGTGAACCTGTCATCACTAAAGTTGGTGGCCCCAAAATCTGTGTCACTATAGTCTGTTGCGGGCTCACCTAAATCTGAGGTGAAGACTGCTCATGTCTCTTTATCCCTCTAGACTTCCTAAAGGCTATGTTCTCCTCAAATCATACATCCCTCCTCAGGATAGTCTTTCTCAAGGAAGGAAGGTAAATACATAAAGCCTTTGAAGTCTCATTGTACCCAACAAAGATCCCTCTCTCTGCCATGGGATCCATCTTTGTCCTCTTCTCAGAAGGGACATATGAATAAGTGATGCACCCAAAAATCCGAAAGTGCCCCACCTCAGGCTTCTTCCCAGAGAAAGCCTCCTCGGGATTCATGATTCCCACAACCCTGTGAGGACTCCTATTCTGTAGATAGACTGCAGTGTAGCATGCCTCAGCCCATAGAAATAGTGGCATTCCCTGATCATGTAGCATGGCTCTCGCAGCCCCAACAATTGCCCTGTTCTTCCTCTCTGCAACCCCATTCTGTTGTGGGTATTAAGGAACTGTCAACTCCCTCTTGATGCCCTCTCCTACACAAAAATACATGAACTCCTTGGAGGTATCCTCACCCCCATTGTCTGATCTCAAGACTCTGATTTTCTTCTCTGTCTGTTTCTCCACAAGATATTTGAACTCTTGGAACCGACTGAAGACCTGTCCTTTGGTCTTCATGAAGAAAATCCAAGACTTCCGAGAGAAGTCATCAATGAATACAACATATTATAGGGATCCAGTCAATGATGTCAAAGACATCGGACAACATACATCTAAATGTATAAGATCAAGTACCCCTGCTGCTCTACTGTCACTGCTCGGAAAAGTAGTCTTGGTGTACTTTCCCAAAGTACACCCCTTGCACAACTCATGGTGCTCTAAACTGAAATCTGGAACTCCCATCACCATCTCCCTCAGAACTCTCAAAGCCCCATGGTGAAATTGTGCCATCCTCCTATGCCATATCTCACATAGGTCACTGTTGCTACTGGTAGAATGAATCAATTCTCGCACTGGCTGGAACAAGAACTTGTACAACCTCTCATGTCTAGTACCAATCACTTTGGCCGAAGTGATGCTAGACCCTCTGGGGAAAAGAAGCACCTGCCCACCATGGAATAAGATCTCATAGCCCTTCTCCTCAATAGTAGAAATGGACATTAAGTTCTTCTTCAAGCTCGAAACATAAAGAACCTCTGTCAAAGTCATGGGAGGCAAAGACTCCCTCTGAAATGATATGGTCCCACAACCAGCCACCTTGACCTCCCAGTCATCTCCAAGCACTATCTCTGCATATTCACACTAAGTAAGATCTATCAAGTGCTCACGAATTTTTGTTATATGGCGAGAGGCACCACTGTCAATATACCAAGTATCGAGAGTAGTGGTCATCGAGGAAAGACACACAATCAAGGAAAATTCCTTATCAAAATTGGTGGAAAACTCTTCCACCTTTGTTGAAGTTGTTGTTTGTTTCTTATTCTTCTTTGGAAACTGTACTGCATAGTGCCCAAACTTATGGCAAGAAAAGCACTTGACTTTGCTCATGTCTTTCTTCCCTTCACCATTGGGCTTCTGTCCTCGCTTTGGACCCTTTTTGAACTTCTTCTTGCTAGTGGTAGCAAGAGCCACATTCTCCTCCTCATGACCAATAGATGAACTGCCATGTACATAACCTCTTTAGGTCTCCTCCTGTACAAAGTCATCCCAAAGACATTCCCAACCGGGAAGCTTCTCCCTAGCAACAATGCCCTCCACAAAAACAACCCATTGTTTGGAGACTCCATTAATTGTTGTTCTCACAAGAGCATTGTTAGCTATGGCTTCCCCAACAACTTCAAGTTCATCCCTCACCTGTGTCAATCTCGTAAGGTATGTGACCACATTTTCAACCTTGGTCATTTTTATGCTCTTTAGTTTTTCCCTAAAAATCATTAGCCATGACCCTCTTTCTGCTGAAAATCACAAATTCAAAAAATCTGCCCTGTGAAGTGACTGTTGTCCCAACTTTCTATCTGCTAAAATCTATGATTCCCTTCAACTCATCTCTGATACCATGTTAAAATTTTAGACCCCAACCCAGTTTCAGTCTCACTGATTTTTCAGCCAAAGTTAAATGCGCAAACCCAGTTTCAGCATTGTTTCAGCACAGTTTCAACATATAAAAAACTTAGCATAAAATAAACTTCAGAACTGAAACATGAGGATTCTGAACATCGTTTTCAACGCAGAAATAAAATATCAACAGTATGCAAAGCTAAAAAAATTTAGACAAAAGAATTTTCGGTCTAACTTCGACCCTGGAAAAACCCACAAGGGGAAAACCAGTGAGAGAGGGATTTTTATTATTATTGAGCTTCTGAGAAATTTCTTTTATAGCTTATTCATCTTTAGAAATTTACACAAACTTATCTGGACATTCCTGTAGATTTGCTCCTCGATTTCTGAACCAAAAATTTGTACAATTGTACGACTGTCCCAACAGTTAATGCTGTACGGACTGTCTCAAAATTTGTGCCCAAAATTCTACCAAGACTGTATGGAAAACCTAGTAGGAAAAATGCCTTGAAAAACATGCTAGCACCTTGAAAAACATGCCCAAATTTTTTTGTGGTACGGCCCTCAATTTTTTTGCAGGTCCGTACAGACTGTACGGACTTTTCTCACCTAGAAAAGTGTGCCCAGCTCCTTCCTCGATTTATGTGCCAATTAAATGTTGTATGACAGCCTTGAAAAGCATGCCAATACTCTCAGAAAACAAAGTTGTTGTCCACCTTGATTTCTGTGCACATTTATTGCTGTACGGCCTTTAAAAATTCGTACGATACAACCTGTTCTTCCTTGCTGCCTGCTTCCTTGAAATCCATGTTGCTCTTTGCCTTGGGATGCATGCTCTCCTTCAACAAATTTTATCTCTCTTCTCAAGCTTGACCTCTCCCAGCTCTCTCTTTCTCTCTCAACAAGAAATGAATGAACTACTCAAGAATGGGTGCGCCCTCTTGCCCTAGTCGACCTCATGAGGGAAGGTGAGGGGTTTTCTAATCTAACGGTTGAGATTAGATTAGATGAGTGGCTGAGATTAGGTGTCTCTTCACTCACCCTCACATTAGTCAAAAAGTCATCTTTTAATTTTCATCTCACAAATTAATTTGACTAGGATCCACATTAGGCACTTTCTCCCCCTTAGGCGCCTAGGGAAGAGAAACGCCTTCCTTGGTACTTTATTTTAATTAAAAATTTAACAAAAGTCAAGGAAGATAAAATTCAAAATCTTAGATCGAAGTTATAACAATTGAAGATGAAAGAATATGAAGACATTGTAGCTTACTTTCTATGATTCAGTGAAGTAGTGAATGGTATCAAAGGATTGGGAGATGATGTGAAAGAATAGTTTCTTGTTCAAAAGGTACTAAGATCTCTACCAATGAGATTTGATTTGAATATTTCAGCTCTAGAAGAAAGTGTTGATCTAGATACATCGACCATGGATACGTTACATGGGATTATCATTTTTTATGAGATGATTATAGAGAAATATTACCTAGTGAAGAAGGAAGCAACCTTCAAGGCATCTAAGAAGACAAAGAAGAAGAGGAAGCAAAATCAAAAGTCATATTGTAGCTACGATTATGGTTTAAAATAAGATGAAGAAATGGAAAACTTCGTTAGGAAGATGAAAAGATTAACTAGAAAATACAAAGGTATGCTTCCATTTAAATGTTTTAATTGTGGTGGTATTGGTAAATTTTTTTCTAAATTTCCTCATAAGAATGAGGAAAGTGATGAAGAAGAAGATCCTAAAAGGAAAAAGAAAAATCAAAAGGGAAGAAGAAAGAAAAAAATTCTTCAAGAAAAGTCTCTGTACCGAGGAAGACAGTTTATCATCAGATGCGGATGAAGATAGTGGTAGTAATACATGAAGAGTACTCTTCATGGAAATAAAATATTCTAAAGAATATTATGAAAAAGAAGGAGAATTCGATCTCACAGAAGAATTAATCTATGCACTACAAGATATAAGGATTGAAAAAAATAAAATCAAGTCACTCAAAGAATAACTAAAGAGAAAGAAGGATCTCAGAATTCCAACTCTAAAGAAGTCGAACAAATGATCAAAAAGATAAAAATCCAAGTAGAAGAAGACAAAAGAATTAAAGAGGCACTCATTTGTTAGTTAGATGAAAAGGAAAAAATGATTGAAGCCCTGGAAGCATAAATAGTCACTCTAAGAAAAGATCTTTAGAAGAAGGACATGTAGCAGAACAACACCAAAGTATTGGATGACATCATTATATTTCAAAGGCCATACCATGACAAATCCAGAGTAGGATATAATCATAAAGATAAAGGTTCAAGCTCCAAGACAAAGAATAAAGAAGTTATGCAGAAACAATCAGATGCTCTCCTAAGAAGGAAGAAGGAAAGAATAACCAAGAAAAATACTACAAAGACACTGCACCACCCAGAAGATTCAGAATTCAGGATAAGAAGTAGTCAACAATAAAAATAAATGGATAAGAAGAAGGATTGAGAAGAATGACACCATTCAAAAGATCTTCCACCCCTAGGTATCAAACTATTTTTCTTATGTCATGTTATTCATTTAATAATTTTGAACATAAAGTTGTGAATTGTAGATCCAATACTAAGAGAAAAAACAACTATTAAGGATACACAAGAAATGGTTATCCAAGAAGGTCTCATGAAGCACAAAGAAGAATCTAAAAAATATTTGAATCCTTGAGCATTGAAGTAGAATGATACAAGTGCAACAACTTTGGAAACATGGCCAAATATTGTATATTTATTGTTCCTCCTAGAGAATCACAATAAAGTATCAATATTCATAGACAAGAACCACAAAGGATATTGATAAATAAGTAGGATCAAGTCAACACTAAAGAATGCATGCTCAACATAAGAAATGTGGATGGTATGTTTATAGTTTTTTTTCAAATAATGTGGCAGGTGATAAGGACAATTTTATAACATTGAAGAAGGAAAGAGATGGATCAGTTTCATTTGGGAATGAAAACTCAACCAGAATTGTAGGAAGAGGAATAATTAATCTTGGAAAAAAAGATGCTAGGGAAAAAAAATTTCTACTAAAGACATGAAGAAAAATATTCTTAGTGTAAGTTAGATGTGTGATCAAGGAAACAATGTTCCAACGAGGCCACCTATGGGAACGCCCACCCGGGGTGCACACTTCAGCCAACTAGGCTCGACCCACTTCACATTTTTGATGCTATTTAAATATGCATATGTAAATAAGGGTTCCCGGAGAATATAAGAGTAACCAAGACTCAAATAAAACATTATTCTCTTTTCCTCAAACGATTGTCTCACTTGGTTTTTCTTGTCTTAGTTTTACTTCACATTTTTACTGCATTTTCATTTTTGGGGGTCTTTTAGGGTTATCCAGTGGACGTTTCTTCATGGATGCATACTGGATGATATGTTTGAAAATATTCCACACTTGAGAGCAATATCAATCCATTATCTAGCCAACCTCTCAGGGGGGAAATCCATTTCGGCAAGTTTTTTGAAGAAAACAAGAGGGCAGAGCAATGTAGTTTTTGCGCCCTTGTTGGTTTTCTCATTTTCGAGATGAAGTAAATGAACCCTCCTCTATGGATGCACTGAAATTATCCTTTTCATCTCTGGGACTCGCACTGAGATATCCCCATTCTCTTGGCTACTCTCATATCATCTCGGCACTGGATCTCCATCACTAGGCTACCCAAACTAATGATGCGCCCTTGCTCAGAGTTGCGCCCCTGTTGAGATTTTGTTCAACTGTGACAAAATGAATTGTTTGGTAACCTTCCCTATCATATCTCCTTCCTTGATAGATCAATTGGTATCAGAGCCTCAAGATCCATGGAAAATCTTTCGATCTTGAAGATTGAGCCAAAAAAAAGAAATTTGGGGGGGTGTTTCATGAAATAGTCTAGATTTCGCCCTTTTTAGGGTTTACTTAAGTATTCATGCGAGAGGATCAAAAGATATCATATCCACAAGGGCGCATAGATATCCACTGAAAAATAGAGGATTTTCATAGATCTAAAACAATACATATCTCTCCCTCTAGACCAGCTCAACTCCTTTTCTCCAGGGTTTTGCGCACTCTATTCACACAACAGAGCCTGAGCCTTTGTTTTGCACCCTATGTTCACAATGCCTTTGTGAAAATATCCCTTGTAAGTAGACTCATATTCCAACACTTCAAATCCCATCCAAGATATTTCCTTAGTCCTCAATGAGTTGCTCATAATGAAACAACAAAACAATCCAGACCCCTTCTGGTTGGATAATCGAATCCAACTACCCAATTTTGTTGGTCAAACCAATGGAGAAGTTGTGTATTCTTAGATCCATAGCCTCTCCACCTATTTTAATACATGTCCATGCCTTAACGAGGAGAGAAATCTCGAGATTGCATCCTTGCAATTAGAAGGACTTGCACAAACCTAGTGGGATATAGAGAAAGAGAAGACCACATTTGTGATAGAAATTGGGGATGCTTCAGAATCCTCTACTTCCAAACCCATAAGAACCTGGGATCGAATTTCTAACACATTTAGAAACCACTTCTACCCACTTGGGTATGTGCAATCTTTGTGGATCAAATGGCACCAGCTCCGACAACTCCCTTCCCAAGGAGTGCAAGGCTACATATAATTATTCTGCAAGATGTGCCTCTTAATTCATATTCCAGATCTATAAGAGGTACTCATATTGGATTTTTTTGCTTGTTTATTGATTCAGTTCTGTAGAGATGTAGAGATGTTTGAAAATCCAACTTTTTACAAAGTATTTCAGAGAGCTTTGGCTATAGAAAGGAAAGTTTCTCCTAGAGGTCATACTCCTCAATCCTACCCCTACACCAACCCCTCTGCCTCTCAACCATCCAAATCCAATCCTTCAACCTTCTTTCCACCTCCTTGGGCTCAAATTCCCATAACTCATACAAATATAAGGACACCTTGGTGCTCATTCCACAAGACTACCTCACACAATTCTTAATATTGTTGAATCCTCCAAAATATAAAGACAAACAAAACCCTACTGACTGAGATCATCCCGCCCCCCTGCCAAGTGGAAGATACCAAAGAATTTTCCTTGGAAAATCCCATATAAGTAGATCCCTTTTTGATCCTAATGACCCATGAAGATTCAAACTCCTCCACCCAACCCCTCTTAACTCATAACTGCCAAATTAAAAACTCTTTGGCTTTACTAATTATGGACAATGGAAGCTAGAATAATTTGGTCTCCCAAGACCTTTTCAACCACCTTAAGATAATTACTACTCCCCACCCACAAACCTATATGATCGGATGGGTCCAGAAGGATAGCCCCTACCTCTTAGTTTCTCAGGGCTGTCTAGTCACTTTCATCATTGGCCAATTAAAATATATTGCCCTTTGTGATGTTTCCCCCTTGGATTGTTCGGATTTTCTACTAGGGATCTCATACCAAACCCACATAAATGCTATCGATATGACCAAATCCCACCGGTACAAACTTACCAAAGAAGGCCACACTTATATCTTAACCACAGAAACACCCAACCCCCCTACTACCAAAGAAAAAATCTCTCATGTACATTTAAACCAATGTATATCTCTCTGTATGGTGTGCCCCATAACACCAAAAAATACCATTCACCTTGTTCCTAAAACAATGACTCCCCTCCTCCTAGATTTTTCAGATGTGTTTCAATATCCGATGGGACTTCCCCCCTCCCGACACATTGACCATTCCATTCACCTCATCCCCGAATGTGAATTACCTAATGCCCCTAGATACCGGTTGTCCCCAACAGAAATAGAGGAAATGGAAAGACAATTGACCGACCTCATCAACTCTGGCCACATCCAATCATCATCTTCTCCCTGTTTTTCTACCTCATTTGTCATCCCCAAATGAGATACTTCAGAAATGTGCCTTGTCACCGATTATCGGTCCTTGGTGAAAGCCACAGTAAAAAAATGTTACCCCCTGCCCCAGATTGAGGAGTTACTCGACACCCTCCATGGAGATAAGTGGTTTACTAAATTTTATTTAATAGCCGGCTACCATCAGGTTTGAATGAACCTAGATGATGTTTGGAAAACAACTTTCAAGACCAAATTTGGTCTTTTTGAGTGGAAATTTACGCCCTTCGGCCTCACGAACACCCTAGCCACTTTCATGAGGCTCTTCAATGACATCTTTAGGTCACATTTGGGTCGATTTGTGATCATATACTTAGATAACATTCTTATCTTGAGCTAGACATGGGACACTCACATGCAACATGTCTGACAAGTTCTCCAAATCCTCCAAGAACACAAGTTACAAGTCTAAGAGAAGAAGTCATATTTTGGTTAGAGTTTTGTTCCCTATCTCATCTTTGTGGTCAGCTCCAAAGGTATTCAACCAGATCCAATCGGAATCTAAGTTTTGAAGCAGTGACCACTACCTCTTTCAACTAGGGAGCTCAAAAGCTTCTGGGTGGCATCAATTTCTATCGTAAGTTCATTCGCTATTTTTCACAACTTGCACATTCTTTGCATCATCTCTCAAATAGTTCTTCTACATTTATATGTACTAAATAAGAAACTACTCACTTTAATCAACTCAAAGAAGCCCTCTGCTCATCCCTTGTTTTACACCTGCCAGACCTCTCCCAACCCTTTGAGATTGGTTTTGATGCCTCACAATATGCTATTGGTGTCGTCCTTAAACAGGGAGAACACCCCATTGCTTACCACTCTGAAACCCTATCTGAGGCAAAGAAAAATTATAGACCTATGACAAAGAGTTTTATAGTCTAGTTCAATCCCTCAAGCAATGGAGGCATTATTTCCTGGGTAAAGAAACAATTCTACATACAAACCACAACCCTTTGAATTTTATCAACTCTCAGTTGAAGATTTAGGAACAAAGGCACCTTAAATGGGCCTCCTATATTCAACAATTTCACTTGGTCATTATATATAAGAAAGGAAATTATAATAAGATGGTTGATTTGCTTTTAATACAATAAATATGATGTCATTGTCCAGGACATAGGTATTGATGTTAATACAATGTATGTTGTTGTCCATTAATGATAAAGTCGTAGTCATCCCATGATAACCCATATTAAATACACCAAATCTAAATTACAATCTAAATCACAATCTAATAAGTGTAAATTCACATTCCATTAATTGTAATATTTTTAGTCTCATAATTATAATTTTGCAGTCCAGAATGCAATAGTTCATAGTCTAAAGGATGGTAAGATCGCAGTCAAATAAGGTGTAAATTCACAGTCAATCAAATGTACTGAAAACGTAGTGTCAAAATTCCATTGAATATAATCAGTAAAGAAAAATGTCCAATAACCACAACATACATACAAACATAGTCCATATAAAAAACATGGATGACATTCGAGTGGGAATATAAACGCAGTCTAAATAAAGGGAAACATTGTCATTAAATTGCAGAGAAGGACAATGAACAGCACAAAGAAGTTTTCTATCCCAGGAAGGCGCAATGACTATCAATCATCCAAGAACAATCAACAGGGGTAGACGACTGGGAAAACACATCCTTCGCTCATCATCCATGCAAAGAAAAGAAGGGAGTTAGGATCTATAGGTCTATTAACATCGAAGTGACAACCTTCGATCTAGCTCATGGCTGACTTCTCAAGCGTGGATTGATGATCTAGGGATGAGGACGAAGTAAAGCACAACTCTTCACAATAAATAAATAAAACCAATAGGGTAGTCACGTCATTCAGGGATCAAATGCCAAGGGAGTCAAGTCAAGAAACTATCTTAAGACTATGGGGAAATCAATTTCTCGATTACATTGCTAGGTCATACACTTTATTACACAATTAAAAGTACAGAAATGAAAGCACTAGATCAATAGTAATCTACTATGCAAAACCCAAGCTTGTGTATCGTAGACCAAGGTGACCGCTCTGAGTCGATGTCCCACACGCTCCATGCATCTCTTGCTTTCTGACCTATGTGAATTAAACGGTACCTCACAGCCAATGCTAGGCTTCATCTTCTTCCCCCTTATCCCCCCTTAGCCGCAAAGGGGCCACACACACTAATCCAGAGAACAACTAGCTCCCAGCTCGCCTCGCAAGGTCGAGCTACCACTCCTCACCGAGCTGGGTATCCCAACTCCCACAAGCTAAGTTAGTTAAGTCTAAAATTTTGTAGCGTATTCTTACACATAACATAAGAGATCCATCCTTCTCCTCCACCCTCCTTTATATGTAATTTCGAAGTCACTTCTTTCCCAAATTCCCATTTAATTAATTGTTCAATAATTTAATTTAGAAAAATCCTCCCCCTACATGTGTCATGCATCCCCTTCGTTGCACCAGAAATTAATTTCATTAATTATTTAATTACTCCTATTTCCCTTACCCACCTAAAAGAATTCCTAGAATTGCTCCTAGGTGTCCCCATATTACCTTACACAATTTAATGACTTTCTCCCTTACTATTTTACTAGTTGATTTCAAATTAGAAAGTTCTTACAGGCAAGATTCCTGGCTAAGTTGGTCATTCTGCTTTTTCCTTATGTTTCCATTTTTCTTTATGTTTCCCCCTTTTTCCCTTAATTTCCTAATTCCTTTAAATTTCCCTCTTTCCCTTTTTATATAAACTCAAATGAGTAAGTGTAGAAAATTATCTTTTTCCCCTTTTTCTTTTTAATTAATAAATTTTAATTAGCATGTGTAACAAAACAATCATTTCCCTTTTAAAATTTTAAATCCCTCAATAATTTGATTTCAACAATTTAATCAAGTTTTCTCACCCCCTTTTAGTCACATGTTTAATGATTATTATTACTATTATTAGTATTATTATTATTATTTTTACCACAAGTATTACTTTAGACCTAGATTTTAATTTTCGAGGTTGGGTGACATTTTATTAGGGAGATTGTTTTTAAATATTTCTTATCACGTTATTCATTCGAAGGCCATATAGGTTTATTATCTTATTATTTAGCAACATGACATGCCCTTCGGGATGCACTAGGTGCTCCAAGTGTGTCACTCGCCTCATTCTGTTTCCCTTGCGCAACATGCCCTTCAAGACGCACTACATGCTCCAAGGGTGCCACTCACCTCTTTCCATTTTTCTTGTGTGACGTGCCCTTCAGGATGAAATACGTCCTCCAAGGGTGACACTCACCTCTTGAATCACTTCATAGACATCAAAAATCCCTGGAGTCAATACTCCATCAGGTGATCTTGTGGGAGACTAAGGGCCTCTAAGGAATAAGGCCCCTACCTTATTGCGTGCCCTTTAGAATCATCGTGAGTGACTATCGCAGTCTGACCTCATGAAATCATGGGTCTTCTCGAACTAGGTAGTTGTTAACCTACAATTCAAGCCATGACATGAGTTCTAGTAGGCTATGGTAGGGTTGTTTTCCACACCTCTCCCTCAACGTCTCTAGTAGTCGTGCGTGACCCCTCTACTCCACATGTGAGTCTGGTTGGAAAGATATCGTCAGCTTGCATCATCAACGAATCATGTCGAAAATAAAATCCATAATCATAACATATAATCACATGCACATAATTCATATATATACAATAATCAAACCCTAATAGTCCACTCCCTGACTCGATCCAGAGTCCAAGGGTTTCATTGATGCCTCTGCATCTTCAAGGTCCAAATTCCTGGACACTTAGGAGAACCGAATCAATAGCACCTGTCTATATCAATACATCAAAATAACATGTCATCTTATCCATAATGCCTCATAATTATAATGAAATGCCCAATAGTATAAAAATTTGGATCACTTGCAAGCAAGTGTCCTCAAAGAATAAATTCACTCAGTGCGATCAAGAGTGGGATGTTACATCTGTGATAAATACACACAATTTCATTGAATATATATCTAATTGATAAATTGATTCTTATCTAATGTAACCAAGGATATATTAGGAATTGATGAAGTAAAGAAGGGAGAAATTCCAAGTGAGGATAAAATCTTGTCACCACATGTTCTAAGGTATGTTATTTATAGGTCACCTTACCATTTTCTCTATAACTTTTTTTTAAAGAATGACTTAGATAGTGAGACTCAGAGGATACTAAGAAGACATATCAAGGTACCGATGGTAGAAATTTTAGCTTCTACTTCATTTTATAATTGGAGATAAACTATGTGGACGATAGAGTTTTTGGCGAGTCCTCGAACTAGTCTCAAACAAACGTTCTTAGTAAAACAATCATAACTTCTTCATAGAAGGAAAAAATTAAGTGAGACAAAATTCATTCAATAGGCTACATTCCTTTGTATGTTGGGTGAAAATTTAATATTGAGATATTAAATATTTTGTACATGGCATTCTCTACAAGGTCGCTCTCTAGAATAAGGCTTAATTCAACAAGGTATACCATATTTACTATAATTTCTTTTATGGGATGTTACAAGAAATGAAACCTGGTGTACAATTTTTCTTTTATGTACAAGTTTCAGAGTATGATTCATTATAGGTACAGAGTTATGCTTGTTTAAAGTTAATGTTTGTGACTAATCCAAAAACTAGTCCCGTGACACTAAGGTAATGTTTGATGAATATTTTATTCTCTTGTTGTTGAAGTTGAGGATGATATGAAAGTGTATCATCATACATACCAGGTCAATTACAAATTTATAGGTATGTTTATATGCATGTTTTGAGGGTCACATGTTGATTATGTTATGGTGTATGGAATGATTGAGACATATCATGAGTGATATGGTATATGGTTGAGGCAAATGGTTTGAGGAGCATGTTGGATATTGTGCACATTGTTTGACATACATTTTTGGTATATGTATGAGGCACTTTTTGAAGATCTATATACATTCTTGGTATACATTTTGTTAAGAACCAAATATCAATATATCATATAAAAACCTCAAAATAAGTACTCAATGCCTTGAAAAAGAGATAAATTTAGATAATAAGCCTCTTCAAGGGGGAAACCTCCTTATGCCCACATAAATGTACAATTACTATATGATTCCAAATGAAAATGTCTCCTTGGTATATATAAGAGACTAGGAGATATAATTACAACTAATGGACTAAATCTGACACAAATAAAATAACATTACTAAGGTAATATGCCCCAATTAAGGGGTAATGACCCATTATTTAGGGCTTAACATGCCCCTCCCCTTGAGACAAGTGTTGTCCAAAACACTTGAGTAACTTTGGATGCTTCTGTATAAAAGACTCATATTCCCAAGTGGAATCTTCAGCCAATAGTTTCCTCCATTTAATGAGATACTCTGAAATGGATTTATTCCTCAGCTGGCGAATTCTTGTGTCAGTGATGGCTTCAGGTTCCAATATGATTTTTCCTTCCTCATCAAGTTCTAGAAATATAGTTTGAACTGGGATCTTGTCACCTATAACCTTCTTTAAGCATGAAACATGGAAAACTGGGTGTAATCGTGAAGATGCAGGAAACTCCAATTTTTATGCCATAGTACCAATCTTTTGCAACACCTTATAAGCGCCATAGTACTTTGGTGATAATTTATTATCCTTCTTGTCTTCTTTGAGGGATGTTTGTTTGTATGGTTGTAATCTTAAAAACACCCAATCTCCTACTTCAAAACTTCTTTCACTACGATGTTGATCTGCTTGTTGTTTCATGGGAATTTGTTCCATGGTTAAGTTGTCCTTTAATATTTGTAGAACTTGTTGTTGATGCTCGATGTGATCTTCCACTACTTGAACCTTAGATTTTTCTTTTAGAGAATAAGCGATGGAAGGAGGGTGGTATCCATAGAGTGCCATAAATGGTGTCATTTTTGTTGCAGTATGAAAGGAAGTGTTATACCACCATTCTTCCAAGGGTAACCATTTGAACCATTGTGTTTGTTTATTAGAGAAAAATCAACGAAGGTAGCCTTCTAGACATTTGTTCACTATCTCGGTTTTTCCATCAGATTGAGGATGATAGGATGAGATATGAGCCAATTGAGTACCCAAACAAGAAAATAATTTTGTCCAAAAATGTCTAGTGAAGATGGGATCTCTATCACTTACAATAATCTTTTGTCTTCCATGTAGATTTTGAACTGTCTCCATGAATGCGGTGGCAAGTGTACTAGATTTGAAGGGATGAAAGAGTGCACAAAAGTGCACGTACTTTGTCAGTCTATCAACAATCACCATGATGACACTCTTTCCTTCAAACTTTGGTAATCCTGTAATGAAATCCATGGAAACCTCCCCCCAGCGTTGACTTGGGATGGCTAATGGTTGTAAAAGACCTCGAGTCTTAATTGTTTCCACCTTATTTTGTTGGCAAACCAAACATTTTTCCATAAACCTTTGAACATCATTTTGAAGGCCATCCCAAAAAAAATCCTTCTTGACCCTATGGTAGGTTTTCAAAAATCCTGAGTGCCCTCCTACTGGAGAAGTGTGCAATTAGAATAGTACCTTTTATTTGGGTTGGGAGTTATTACATAAATATAAGCGATCTTTGTACCATAGTGAATCATTTTTCCATGTGAATGTATCTGATGCATTGTAATCCTGCTGCAACCTTTGAATGAGAGTCCACACTTTTTCTTCATTCTTCCATTCATCCCTTGCTTCTATTATTCAATCAAGTTGGATGATCGAGATAGCACAGAGAAAGGCCTCAACATCTTCATCCTTTCTTGAGAGTGCATCTTCCACAACATTTGTCTCCCCTTTTTTTATAGACAATTTCAAAATTATAACAGAATATATTGGTTACCCATTTTTTTTGTTCTTCTGAAGATAGTCTTTGTTCCAAGAAGTATTTAAGACTATCATGATTTGTTTTGACCTTGAAGTGCCTACCTATTAGGTAAGGACGCCATT
>JZKD02S2197038.1:93271-125465 GCA_000966675.3 Picea glauca
CTCTAAGATTCTTCAATGTTTTGGGAATCGACCAGTCCATCATGGCCTTAATCTTGTTAGGGTCTACCTTGACACCTTCATGAGATACAATATGACCCAAATACTCTACCTTCTTCAATCCAAAGAAACATTTGGATGGTTTGGCATATAGTTGTTTCTCCTTTAGTAGTTGTAGCACCTTGTCAACATGTCACACATGATACTCCCAAGACTTTCTATAGATTAGTATATCATCAAAAAATACTAACACAAATTTTTGAAGGAAGGTCTTGAACATGGAATTCATCAACCATTGGAATGTGAAAGGTGCATTTGTAAGGCCAAAAGCCATGACCAAAAATTGATAATGGCCTTAAGGAGTTCGAAATGTTTTTTCCGGATATATTCATCCTTTATTCTAATCTGGTGATACCCTCAATGAAGATCCAACTTTTTGAAATAAATTGCTCCATGCAGTTCATATAACAATTCATAAATGACGAGAATTGGAAACTTATGTTTAATAGTTATCTTTTTTATCTCTCTATAATCTGGAAAAATATGCCATGAGCCATATTTCTTGAATACCATTACCACTGGTGCAGAGTAAGAACTTTGGCTAGGTCTAACAATGACAAACTCTAACATTTCTTCAACCATGCACTCAATTTCACTCTTCTGGGCATAAGGGTATCTGTATGTCCTGATGTTAGGAGGAACACTCCCAGGAATTAGGTGAATATCATGATTATGATTTCGATTCGGTGGAATACCTTTGGGAATATCTTCAAATACTTTGGAATGCTTATCAATGATCCCTTGGAGATCTAGAGGAATAGATGGCTTAGATGTTTGAACATCTAGTGAGCATAGTTGTGCAATAACAACTTGATGCCCCTTTTTCAATAATTTTGTCATGCCATTAGAACTTATCACCTTACCGGGTTTCCCTTTGATACCTCTTAACTAAATTTATTTTCCTTCCAATGAAAATTTCAGGAAAATTTCTTGAAAATTAAAATCCACCGTTCCTAATGATTGTAACCATTGGATTCCTAGTACAACATCAGCACCACCCATGGGTATAGCAATAATTGGACTATTCATTACATATTCCCCCATAGTAATATTGATCTTATTTCATTTTCCTAAGAAATTGATAGTTCCTCCATCTACAATCATTACTTGAAACTCTGGCGCTGGATATACAAAGCAATTGAGAGATTTGGCTAATTTATAGTGAATAAAATTATGAGTACTACCAGAATCAATTAAGACTATTACCTTTTTCTTTTTGATATATCCTTCGATCTTGATGGTTTGAGGAGTGCTAATTCTAGCCAATGCATTACTATATATCGTCGGAGTCAACTCTTCAAATGAAATTGATTCCACTTTTTCATATTGAGATGGTTCTTGTTCTTGTTCCTTTTCTTCTTACTCTTCACAATCTATGTAGAATAATTTATTCTCACCACACTTATGTCCCTTACTATACTTGTTGTCACATTTAAAGAATCAACCTTTTGATTTTATTTCCTCCAATTGTTGAGGTGTAAACCTTGTAGGTTGAGGTGTTTTATAAGAAGGAGCATTATTCTCTCTATAGCTGTTAGGATTGGTCCATCTAGTAGCCGCAACCATATTTTTACTTTCAACATTTCTTTCCACCCTAAATGCATTCTCCAATGGTTTGGGTTCCCAAAGGTGAACCTCATGTTGAATGTTATCCTTTAAAGTTCCTATGAATACATCAATCAAGTGCTCATCTGGAATATATGTTACCTTTATATTCAATCTTTGGAAGTTATCAATGTGATCTGTAACTGAACCCTTTTGCTTGAGATTTATCAATTGGCTAAAGAAGGTATTGCTCCTTGTATCCACATAGTGTTCTATCATTTCTTCCATGAAAATTGTCCAAGTGACAAGTGATTTGAGAGAACAAAGCCATCGATACCATATAAATTGATTGGGTTCTAAATATAAAGAAGTCGTTCATACCTTTTGTGTATGTGGCACATTATGTAGATCAAAGAATTGCTCCATCTGAAGTATCCATGTGATTGGGTCCTTTCCATCAAACTTTGTCATATCAATCTTAGGAACGTGGTTGGTATTCAACCCAAAGTTGGAGTTTCTCCATTCTTGATTCACCTTCCTTGTGTCCTCATCATGAATTTCATGGGATACATTTTCACTTTCAGGTGTCCTCTCTATTAGGAAAAGTTTTAATCCTTCCATGATCTCCCCTTTTAAACCCTCCATCATCTCTTGTAGTTCATTTTTTGTTACGATCTTCTTTTGTAAATAATTTATGTCCCTACACATTTCTTCACCTTCATAAAGAGTCCATGTAGGATTGTCTAGAGGCTTATTTTATGTAGAAGTTCCCTTTTGGGTGGCATGTCAACCAAGTATCACTTTGGAACCTTGATTCTAAGGTGGTTCTGCTAGACAATCTTTCTTCTGTTGTATCTCCAAAGTTTCGGCCCTTCTGGGCATAAAAATTTCTTTTTTTTTAGTTCTCTGATATTTATTCTATGCAATTCCATAGCTCTGATCAAAATTGGATGTGCCAAGTGGAATTTATGGTAGATTCCCCACAACTTGTTGATTTTTGGCCTTTCCATGAGATCTCACTTGTATAGCATGCCCCGCACAAAATAATTGATATAAAATTATGAAACTCAAACCAAAAATGCTACAGACTTCTCACTATCTAATGCATCCAATATCACTCAATTTGGATACGCTAGGAAGAAGTTATGATTGTTTTACCTGGAACACCTTCTTGAGACTAGTCAATAGGACTAGTCAGATACCCTATCTTCCAAAAGGTGTATCTACAAATGTAAGATGGCCCAGAATATGAAATTTTTACCACAGATACCTTACTAATTTTTGTGAATGTCCTTCATCGTTCACAGTCTGAAACATTATAGAAAACGTTTTATATTGAAAATTCCACAATGACTCATTTCAGGATGATTCTTGAACCCTATCTTACACAGGCTATATCTCTGAAAATATCAGGCCTTAGGAGCTGAAATTTTAACCCAACGTACATTGATTTGTATACTAAATATCCTCCATGAAATTCCTTTAGAAAACTTGTATAAAAAAATTTATAGTGAAAATTCCAAGGTGTCTTAGATGTAGCAATGAAACCCGAAGACCTTGAGCTCTGATACCATATGTTAAGAACCAAATATCAATATAGCATAGAAAAACCTCAGAATAAGTACTCAATGCCTTGAAAAAGAGAGAAATTCAGATAATAATCCTCTTTAAGGGGGAAACCTCCTTATGCCCACGTAAATGTACAATTACGAGATGATTCCAAATGAAAATCTCTCCTTGGTATATATCGGATACTAGGAGGTATAATTACAACTAATGGACTAAAGATGACATAAATAAAATAACAGTACTAATGTAATATGCCCCAATTAAGGGGTAATGAGCCATTATTTAGGGCTTAACACCCCCCAAGTGGAAGATACCAAAGAAGTTCCCCTGGGCAATCCCACAGAAGTAGATCCCTTGCTGATCCTAATGAACCATGAAGATTCGAACTCCTCCACCCAACCCCTCTTCACTCATAACTACCAAATTAAAAGCTCCTTGGCTTTACTGATTATGGACAATGGAAGCTAGAATAATTTGGTCTCCCGAGACTTTGTCAACCACCTTAAACTGATTACTATAAAGACAAAGAACAAAGAAGCTATGGACAAATAGTCAAAGGCTCTCCTAAGAAGGAAGAAGGCAAGAAGAAGCAAGAGAAAGAATACAAAGCCACTGCAACACCCAAAAGATTCAGAATTTAGGATAAGAAGTAGTCAGCAATAAAAATAAATGGAAAAGAAGAAGGATTCATAAGAATGACACCATTCAAAAGATATTCCACCCCTAGGTATCAAACTCTTTTTCTTATTTTATGTTATTCATTTAATAATTTTGGACATAAAGTTGTGAATTGTAGATCCAGTACTAAGAGAAAAATCAACTATGAAGGATACACAAGAAATGGTTGTCCAAGAAGGTCTCATGAAGCACAGAGAACAAGCTAAAAAATATTTGAATCCTTGAGTGTTGAATTAGAATGCTACAAGTGCAACAACTTTGGACGCATGGCCAAATATTGTAGATTTACTGTTCCTCCTAGAGAATCACAACATAATATCAACATTCATAGACAGAAACCACAAAGGACATCGATAAAGAAGTAGGATCAATTAAACACTAAAGAATGCATGCTCACCTTGTAAGCTCAACATAAGAAATGTGGATGGTATGTTTACAATGGTTGTTCAAAGAATATGACAGGTGATAAGGATAATTTTCTAACATTGAAGAAGGAAAGAGATGGATAAGTTTCATTGGGGAATGAAAACTCAACCAAAATTGTAGGAAGAGGCACAATTAATCTTGGAAACAAGGATGCTAGGGCAGAAAATGTTCTACTAAAGACACGAAGAAAAATATTATAAGTGTAAGTCATATGTGTTATCAAGGACATAGTGGTCCAAGGAGGCAAGCTATGGGAATGTCCACCTAGGGCGCACACTTCAACCAACTAGGCTCGACCCACTTCACATTTTTTATGCTATTTAAATATTCATATGTAAATAAGGGTTCCCGGAGAATATAAGAGTAATCGAGACTCAAATAAAACATTCTTCTCTTTTCCTCAAGCGATTGTCTCACTTGGTTTTTCTTGTTTGAGTTTTACTTCACATTTTTACTACATTTTCTGTTTTAGGGCGTTTTCAGTGTTAACCAATGCGCCTTTCTTCATGGATGCATCTTGGATGATTTGTTTGAAAATTTTCCACACCTAAGAGAAAGCTCAATCCGTTAGCTAGCCAATATCTCAAGGGGAAAATCCATTTCGGCAAGTTTTCTGAAGCAAACAAGAGGGCGGACCACCCTAGGTTTTGTGCCCTTGTTGTTTTTCTCATTGTAAAGATGAAGTAAGTGAGCCATCCTCATGGATGCATTGAAATTATCCTTTTCATCCCTGGGACTCGCACTGAGATAGTCCCATCATCTTGGCTACTCTCAGATCATCCCGAAACTGGATCTCTATCACTGGGCTACCCAAACTAATGATGCGCCCCTGCTCAGAGTTGCACCCCTGTTGAGTTTTTGGTCAACTGCCAAAAAATGGCTTGTTTCGTCACCTTCCCTATCAGATATCCTTCCTCAAAAAATCAATTGGTATCAAATCCTCAAGATCCATTGAAAATCTTATGATCTTGAAGATTGAGCCAATTTTTTTTTTTTGGGGGGGGGTTTCATGAAATAGTCCAGATGTCACCCTTTTTAGGGTTTACTTATTCATGCAAGAGGATCAATAGATCTCATATCCCCAAGGGTGCATACATACCAAATTAAACAGAGATGAGTTTCACAAATCCAAAACAATACATATCTCTCCCTCTAGACCAACTCAACTCCTTTTCTCCAAGGTTTTGTGCACTATGTTCACACAACAGAGCCTGATCCTATGTTTTGCACCCTCTGTTCACAATGCCTCTGCAAAAATATCCCTTGGAAATAGACTCAAATTCCAACACTTCAAATCTTGTCCAAGATACTTCCTTTGTCTTCAATGAGTTTCTCATAATGAAACAACAAAACAATCTAAACCCCTTCCGGTTGGACACTCGAATACAACTACCCAAATTTGTTGGTCAAACCAATGAAGAAGTTGTGGATTCCTAGATCCATAGCCTCTCCACCTATTTTAATACATGTCCAGGCCTTACCAAGGAGAGAAAGCTCCAGATTGCAACCTTGCAATTAGAAGGACTTGCACAAACCTGGTGGGATATAGTTAAAGAGAAGACCATGTTCGTGATAGAAATTGGGGATGCTCCATAATCCTCTACTTCCAAACCCATAAGAACTTGGGCTCAAAATATTGAGGAACTGAAAAACCACTTCTACCCACCCAGGTATGTGCAATCTTTGTGGATCAAATGGCACCAACTCTGACAAGTCCCTTCCCAAGGAGTGCAAGGCTACATATACTTATTCTGCAATATGTGCCTCTTACTATATATTCCATATCTGGAAGAGGTACTCATATTGAATTTTATTGCTGTTTTATTGATTTAGTTCCATAGAGAAGTAGAGTTGTTTGAAAATCCATCTTTAGACAAAGTATTTCAGAGAGCTTTGGCTATAGAAAGAAAAGATTTTCCTAGAGGTTGTACTCCTCAATTCTACCCCTACACCAACCCCTCTACCTCTAGACCATCAAAATTGAATCCTTCAGCTCGCTTTTGACCTCCTTAGGATGAAAATCCCATACCTCATACAAATACAAGGAAACCCTGGTGCTCATTCCACAAGACTACGTCACACAATTCTTCATATTGTCGAATCCTCCAAAATTTAAAGACCAACAAAACCCTACTAACTGACCTTATTCCCCCCCCCCCCAAGTGGAAGATACCAAAGAATTTCCCTTGGAAAATCCCACAGAAGTAGATCCCTCGCTGATCCTAATGACCCATGAAAATTCAAACTCCTCCACCCAACCCCTCTTCACTCATAACTGCCAAGTTAAAAACTCCTTGGCTTTACTAATTATGGATAATGGAAGCTAGAATAATTTCGTCTCCCAAGACCTTTTCAATTGCCTTAAATTGATTACTACTCCCCACCCACAACCATTTCAAATCGCATGGGTCCAGAAGGATGGCCCCCACCTCTTAGTTTCTCAGCGCTGTCTGGTCACTTTCGCCATTTGCCAATTCAAAGATATTGTCCTTTGTGATGTTTCCCTCTTGGATTGTTTAGATTTGTTGCTAGGGATCCCATACCAAACACAATTAAATTTTATCTATATGGCCAAATCCCATGAAACCAAACTTACCAAATAAGGCCACACTTATATCTTAACCACAACAACACCCAAACCCCCTACTACTAAATAAAAAATCCCACATGTACATTTAAACCAATGTATCTTTCTCTGTCTGGTGCACCCCATAACACCAAACAATACCACTCACCTTGTTCCTGAAACAATGAATCCCCTCATCCAAGAGTTTGAAGATGTGTTTCAATATCCGATGGGACTCCCCCCCTCCCAACACATTGACAATTCCATTCACCTCATCCCCGAATGTCCATTACTTAATGCCCTGTTGAAGAGCGAAATCGTCCATCCGTCAACTGAGAGAGTGGAACCGGTCCGGGGTTGTCTAATAACCCAAGACGTTTGGGATGAACCACCCTGACGGGTTTAGCAGCTCCGTTGGCCAATCTAAGGTCCTAAGAAAAAAAAAAAAAACTAATCTAAACTAACTAATCTAACTAAAACTAAATAAAACTAACTAATAAACTAATCTAACTAAAACTAATTGTTAAACAAACTAAACTAAAACTAATTATTAAAATAAACTAAACTAAAACTAACTATTCTATATATACAATCTACTAACCAATACTATACTAACTCTAACTAATTAACTATCTAACTATTTAACTGAAATATAACTTATTCACAAAATGTACAATATCAACAATTTACAGATTTAAATAAAACCTGAAAAAACTCATTGATTTTCTGCCCTAAGACAACGAAAGATATTTTGTTGATTTTATAATTTTATGGACATAAATAAAACAGAAAAATGACTAAACTAAATCACTAATATACTAATTCTAACTACTAATATAATACTAACAAATTAACCAAAATAAAATACAAACTAACCTGGAGAAACGCTCCAGATTTTCCCTGTGTATGATGATTGCGCTAGCTGATCGGAGGGAGGAAACTCGCACCGAATTATCCAGGAGCTTCTCATAAACGATATCTGCAATGCTCTTCAAGTGTGTTTACAGGACAAACAAGACATAAAAATCACAACAATCATATAATTTATAAATCTCCACAAGATAAATCCGTATGTAAAGACTTATACTAAATAATTCAATTGATGAAGAAGAGAAATCTGTCATTCATAAACTGAACCAAGTAATTGTTGTGTTTTTAAATGTTGAAAGAAATCAGACATGAATCATATTAATTAATTCATATCATTTTTCAAAAGACTATGATAGCTAAAGTAGTCACTAATCAAATACAAATTGATAAGCATAAACTTGAAACAAAAGATTGATATTATGAAAAGCGAAAGCTGTAGCAGAACATCAACTTATGTCTCAGTTTGTATTAGTAATCCATAGCCTGGTTCTCCCACAAGTGAGGATGATCCTTATTACAAAAATAATAAGTATTTATAAGTTTTCCACAGGGTAAAACCTCCCTGTGGAAGTTATCAAAACTGTTTACATAAATTTGGGAAGATATCCCAATCTTAACTAAACTAGGAAACTACAATAAAACTAAACACACAAATATCCCCTAACCTGCCCAATTTGTCCCATGCAATTCGAATTTACCTGAAAAGGACCAAAAATGAACAAGTTAGAAGGATTCCTTATTAATAAAATGATAAAAATCTAATCCTATAGACTAGCTACAGAATCTTGTGATTCTATAGCTGGTCTAAATAAGACACCGAATCAACAATAAAATCGATTGAAATTTTTTTTAAGAATCAAATTCAATTAAAATCCAATAGCTATTTGAAAATGAATCATTTAGTTTGAAAATGTTATACCATTCGAAATCAAACAGGATCAAAATCAATCAACCGAATACAGAAATAGGTGTACTCTGTTTTGTTTTATACCACAAAGTCAGGCGACAAAATTATATGGACAATAATGCAATCGTTTCATATCAACTCGAAATCAACATAATCAAAACAATTCACAAGCAATGGTTATGCTGCCTTATCAACAGGAGATATGAATATGACAAATCGTTATAACACAACAAACGATTCATGCCACGAATAGAGCAACTCAAACCGGTGTGAAAATCATTTCAAATAAAATCATAACAGGATCGATTGATTGGCAATAGAATTCGTAATTTGTTATTGCAAATTGGGAAAGCAAGATCAAAATCATTCATTTGACAATGAATAATAATCGGATTTGACAAAAATCACGAATATTGATCAATTCATTTTTACAAATCGAACGGAGCAGCAATTAAAACACGAATCCAGCTCATAAAACAATCTTGCCAACTCAAAATATAGGATAATCCAATCAGAATTAGAGAGAATCAAATAGAAAAGGTTTTAACATAGTCATTACGAATCCAAAACCGTTCGACGATTCAGGCGCATTTGCACAGTCTTAACTAAGAGCATTGTTTTCATACGAAACAGACTAGTTCCTTCCAAATTGAAACCGAACAGAGTTGTATTCCTATTCTGAGAAGATTACATGACATATCACAAGATCGTAAAAATCAAACTTATTGAAATCGCTTTCCAATTGCAGCATATGAACCATAACAAAATCAAATCCAAACACGATCATATTCTAAATTAAGTATGAAAAACCTCCTGTTTGGAGTATATGCAAACAAATTCAATTAAAAGTAAACCCATCAGTTTCGATAACTTAGTCAAATCAAATCCAATCAAAAACCATTCAAATCCTGATAAAAATCTACCGGTGACTAAACTAGGAATGATCAAATCATGTATCAAAACGAAACTCCATTCATTTTTAGCAAAGCAGAACAATGTACAGGTCGAACACCGAATGACAGAGGTATTTGAATGAGAGATAGAGCTATTTGAAAACAGAATTCAAATCATTATATTAACCTTGATCATTCAAAAAACTAAAATGATATCAAAATTCATACCTGTATGGCTGGATTACAACAATTTAGAGTTGATAACGGCTGTGGCCGATTCAATATTCTTGAAAAGGATGGATCCGGCCGTCTTCTGCTTTTTATCAGTTGCTTGGAGTTGGTCTCTTTGACTGATCAATTCTGCAACTTGACTTTCTAGCGATTGAATTTTCGATTGAAGTAGGGGAACATCAATGTAGTATTGTTCCAGCCACAAATCGCATTGATCACAGGATGGCTGTGAGGGTTTTGAAAGAGGAGGAGAGGGTTTGGACATATGTCTTAGGGTTTCGTTAGGCAATTTAATCCCTGGGTAAATGGGATCATTCCTTAGGCAAGGGGGAAGATTTTTCACAAAATCATAAGGTGGTTCGGGGCATAAACCCTGCGAGTAAGGGTACTCGCTAGCTAGAAAACGTTCTATATCAGAATCTGAATCCCCACTAAGGAAAATAGGCTTCGACTCAGCAGAGGGTTTAGGTTTGTTCCTTGCCATTCTCGAAATAAGCCGAGCATTCCTTTTACCCTGGGTATTAGCAGTAGGGTTTGCCTTGGGCTTTTTTCTTACAGGCTTTTTTATAGTCTTGGCCTTCCCAGTTCCAACGTCTAGTAAGTCAATAGGAGGGTCGACCAAAGGCTTAGGAGAGGGAAACATGATATGGAAGGGCACGGGTGGTTGAACATTTGTTTCAGTAATCACAGGCTTGTCAACTTGTATAGGGTCCGTGTCATCGAAACCATTTCGAGAAACGAAATCTCTCCAACTATCACCGTGTAAACTCAAATGATAAACAACGATAAGTTTAATGAGTCCATGGTGGAACATGATACTATCAGCCTTCTCCTTTTTAAACCTTTTCGACATTTTATATAGGCTGCGTTGAAAGTAGAAAGGCATATTCAACGAGTATCCCATAAAATTCATTAGCAAACGCAGGTGGTAGAGAAACACAAGTCCATATCGACCCTCACAGGTCACGAATTGTTTGAATACCATCAAAGTATCGTGCCATCATGGTTTAAGTGCAGAGATGGGCATACCTTTGTCACAAGAGGTGACTTTGCACGATACGAATAGCAGTGTCCAAGGCACCTCTTCGACCTTAGAATTTTTGAACCAACGCTGTCCTGAGGAGGGTAACCCTGTAGCAGAGCTGATAAATTTCTCATCGATTTCCGACTGGCTGTCACCCACCTTGGCTCTACATCCATCGAAGGTCATGGCGAATTGTTGTGCAACAAAGATATTAAAACCCTCAAATCATTGTATGAAGGTGAGCCATTCATTTTCCTCCAAGTCTTTGTGGGCATTGTCAAACATTAACAAGGCTTGGTTGTCATTTGGCTTGATTTGCACAACTGGTGCCATGGAGCCGAGCACACGGTAAGTCCAGGGTTTGGGTCATAGCACACACAGGGGTAAAATGCATGACGGGTTGTCCGAGCTAACAGAGGTAAACGGTGAATAAGGGATAGGCATAAATGCCATCGTGCGAAGGTGGTGGAGTTTATCTCTGCCATGCAAAATAGTTATTGCCAAAGTACAATCGCTGGATTTCATAGCTGTTCTACCCATTATTCTATAGTTCAAAAATCATGTCACTTGGATGACCAATGAAACCAATAGTAAATGTATACACCAACGTGCGCATTCAACCATAGTTGTAAACCATCAATCATACAATTTTAAACCAATATCAATGTTCAACCATGTGCCAATGTATATATCAATAGTTTAATGAATGTGCCGAATGGTGTTCATAAAATCAACATATCAATAATTATGAAAACACGAACATAGGCATTATATAAAAAATATTTAACCATAGTCACCTATGTATTTTCATGAAACCAAGGGTCAAGTAGTTCAAATAACATATAAATCTAAGAGCCAATGTATTACAAATTCAATGAAACCAAGTCACAAAATCAATCGAAGCATGAGTACTGATCAAAAGATCTTGCCAATTGGATAATGATAAGTGCAATGTAAGCGCAATAGACATTTTGACAAGAAGGATCATGACAGTTCAAATAATGATTTCAATGCGACTTTGAAAGACTTAAGTTTTCACGCTTACAGTCGTGAAAACAAAACAAAGGTAAACGTGCAAATGTCGCAAAAGAAATAAAAATGTCGTTTTATTGCGACGAAAAATTGGTGTTCGTAAAACATGGGTGTAGGCAGCTTATAAGACAGTGGAAAAAATGTGGGTTGGCTTCCAATAATGGTGACACACTGGTAGAAGCAGTTATCTCTGCTAAAAGAAACAAATTCAGATTAGGACAACAAAGATAATTCCAACTCAAAAATAACAACCAAAAAATTGTATAAACATCATTATTAACCAACTATTCTAGCAGTGTTTCAAAAGATGAAAACTGATAACAGTCTTAAGATCAACAAGTCACGACATTAAACATATAATCTTCAATATTGTTGGCATGGCCACTGCTGCCAGCAGGCATCCATAGCCTCGACAGGGTTTCCATTTAACCCAATCTGACATCTGTATCCTGCCAAGAAGTTCTGGATCAGAATAAAGGACATTAAAGAGATTTCTTTTTTTTGCAATATTTTCATATACCCAACATTGCTTCACTGCTAGCGGGCCTGTTCAGTACCCCGACGAAGTTGTCTTGGCACCATGCATGCATTTACCCGCTGCCAGCAGACCTGTTCAGCATCTCGGCGGGTTTACAAGCACTTCCCACAGCTTGTTTATTGATTTATTTTGTTTTGTTTTTCAAAGATACATAGTTAATCGGGGTGACGCATGAAAATCATGATATTTTAACATATTTTTCAGACCTCATCAGAATTTTTTAGAACTGTCCTTTATTTAGATCCAGAGATGTTTTATTTACAAAAACAACTTCCTAAGTAGGGAGACATCTTCTGAGTCATTCCTTTATGGAATAGGGACAGTGTAAAAAGATAATAGATGATCATGACAAACTTTACTCGGAGATCGAAATCAGTGGACTTCTTTCAAACAACAAATTTTTTCAACATAGATTTCAGAATTATGCCATTGATGTTTGTATAGATTTTTCAGAAGTTATTTCGGTGAAGGAAATTTCTATTGTCTTTATCTGAATAGCTCGGTGTACAGGTATGTGTACTTCAAAGAAACAAAAACTGATAAATTCAAAGAAAAATCAAAAAACAGAAAGCAAACGAAAAAGCAAACAAAGGCAAAATATATACATAATATACAAGGGTATTAATCAAGAAAAGTATCTCTTAAGGGGTTGGCCATTTACCGGGTAGGTGTCAAGATGCCCTTCAAGTTTCTGTAATAAAAAAGAACTAGGACCCAACTTTTCAGCAATTAAGAATGGTCCAAGCCATAAATTTTGAAATTTTGTGTGCTCTCCCTTTCCCTCGTGTGGTTTGTCCCATTTCAGGACGAGATCACCTACTTCAAAATTCCTATCAGAAGTAGAATTAGAATCGAACTAGCTTTTAACCATTTTTTGATGTTGATCTAACTTTCATTTAGCTTGGGTTCTTACCTCTTCTAGCTTCATCAAAGCGTTAACTCGGTTTTCCAAAGGAGGACAATCTTCTTCTTGGACTTTTTGTGACAACTGAAGTGAAGGAAGAAGAATGTGAGGTGGCAAAATTGCTTCTCTTCCATATACAAGATAAAAGGAGAAGTTACCTATAGCGGCTTTTGGCGTTACCCTATCAGCCCACAACGCATTTAGCAATGCATTGTGCCAATTCTTGTGATTTTCAACCACCGTTCTCTTGATTATTTTGATTAAGTTCTTATTTGTGGATTCTTCCAATCCGTTCCCCTGTGGGTAATAACTAGCAAAAAAATTTATCTTAATTCCTTTTTCCAAAGTGAACTCTCTCATCTCAAGAGAGGAAAAGTAAGAAGCATTGTCGAAAACTAAACAGTCAGGGATACCGAAGCGAGTGATAATATTCGAATTCAGAAAGGCAATTACCTGACTGGTGTTGACAGTTCTTAGCGCAGCAGCTTCAGACCATTGAGTAAAGTAATCTGTGGCTGTCACAATAAACTTATGTTGTTGCGAGGACGGAGGGTTAATTGGACCTATGATATCAAGGCCCCACTTCTGAAAATGAGAATCTACTGTAACAGGTTGCAAAGGAAAGGCTGGTTTTTGTAATCGCCCTGATGCTTTCTGATAGATGATACATTTACGACACAAGGCATGGACATCTCTAAAAAGCGTGGGCCAGTAATAACCAGCTCTTAAAACCTTATGAGCAGTGGTGTCACCACCGAAATGACCACCAACTTCTCTTGCATGCAACTCGAGCAAGACTTTTTCTGCTTCGTTCTTTTCGAGGCAGCACATCAGTACTCCGTCAAAACTCTGATGAAATAGAATACCATTAACCAGATGAAAGGAGGCAGACTTTAATATCAACACTCTTCTTTTGGTGGGATCAAGGTGACGGGGGGCTGACCCATGTTCAAGACAGAATCTTATATCATCGTACCAAAGACTAATAGGGTTTTGTGTGCAACAAATTGAACTTTGATCGCTTTGCCCTAGGTTTGATGTATCATTTTCTTCTTGTTGTCTTGCTACCGAATCATCAACCAACTTGCATAACCCTTGGCCTCCCACTATTTGAGTTGGGGTGATTTCTAAGTCATACTCCTGCAAGGAGGTGACCCAGTTGGCTCTCTTTTCTCCTAGTTCCTTCTGCACTAACAAGTTCCTCACGACTGGGTAGGGAACAATGAATTTCGTCCTTGACTTCAAAAGATAGGACCGGAAGTGTTTGACTACTTTGAAAATAACGTAGGCTTGCCGATCTACCGCTGGGTAATTAAGTTCAGTTCCTTTGAAAGTAGAGCTCATAAAGGCAATGGGTACTTCATTGTACTCGACATTCTTTTGTGTTAGGACGACGACATAAGAACGGTCAGAAGAAAAAGTGTAGAGTGTAAAGTCTTGAGACAAATCTGGGCTCATGAGAGACAGAGCATCTATTATGGCCTTGTTTATCACATTAAAAGCTTGGTTTTATAGGGGTCCCCAGTGATGTTGGGTGTCTTTCTTAATCAAATTCTGTAAAGGCCTGACCATTTCGGAGAAACTGGGGACAAATCTTCTCACGAAGTTAATCTGGCCTAACAAAGACTGCATAGATTTTTTGGATGTAGGAGGGGGAAGTTTCGCAATGACTTGAGTCCTTTCAGGGTCGATAATCATCCCTTCACTAGACACAATGAATTCTAAGAGTTTACCCTGTTCTACTGCAAAGATGGATTTTTTAGGGTTCAAGGAGATGTCATATTTACGACATCACAGTAGGACGGCTCGTAAGTGAGCTAGATGATCGTTTTTTTTTTTAGAAAATACAGTCACATCATCTAAGTAAACTACGACGGAATGATTGATTAAGCCTCAGAAGGCAATGTCCATTGCTCTCTGAAAAGTGGCATCGACATTAATCAATCCAAAAGGCATTTTACGATAAGCATAAGTGCCCCACAGGGTACGAAAGGTAGTTTTTAGTTGGTCTGGTTGAGACATCAGGATTTGGTTGTATCCTTAGAAACCATCTAGTAAAGATAGCCTCTCGGAACCAGATACCTGTTGAAGGATCTGTTCCATGGGTGGGACAGGATAGTTGTCTTTATCATACGCTCTATTGAGGTTTCAGAAATCGACGTAGAGTCGAATTTCCCCATTTTTCTTCTAGACAAGGACAAGGTTGGAAACCCATTGAGTGTGCCTAACAGGAAAAATTATCTTAGCATTTAGGAGTTTATTCAATTCTTTTTGAACGGTCGGTTCGAGCTTGGGGTACATTTTCCTCAGTTTTTGTTGAAAGGGTAAGGTTTGGGGCTTCGTAGGGAGGACATGTTGTATGATATTAGGGTCGAAAGTTTTGAGGTCATCATACGTCCATGCAAATACATCTTTAAATTCTTTGAACAATTTAATAAATGCAACTTTTTCTTGTTGAGAACATCCCAACCCTAGATTAATGCACTGATGATTTTCATTAGTTCCTAAGTTTACTTTTTCATAATATAACGAGGAAATATTAGTTTTACAATTGACCGTCTTTTTAAATTTATCTTCAAAATCATAAAAATTTTCTAGCCTAACTACTGATTTAGGGATCGAGTTTACCATATCCGATGAAGATTCAGGAGTTCTCGGATCTGGTATTACATTGAAATCGCACAAATTGTCATCATGTGTGTGTTCGTCTATCACCGCGCCTTGAAAGGTTTCTTCCATGTGCAGAAAGATAATAATTTGTTGATCGTCGTCAAATACTCTCCAGTTCATGATGTTTTCGGGAATGGATGGCCGAAACAACAACTCAACTGAGAATGCGTATGGGGACAAGCCTTCTGCAGGAAGAAGTTTAGAAGCTACATTAGCTAATAAATCTGCTTCAGAGTTATTCAACCTAGGAATGGAATTTATAATGAAAGCGAAAAATTTGTTCATTATATTCCATACCTCAGACTGGTATCTTTTAAGATGCAGAGAGAGACAGTGGATAGAGTCTCTTACCTGTCTAACCACTATTTCAGATTCGCCAAAGACGGTTAAATTTTGAATGTTCATCTCTGAAGATTTTCCGAGACCTTGCAGTAAAGCCTCATATTCTACAGTATTGTTAGTACATTCAAATTCCAACCTGCATGCTATAAATTTTTTGTTACCTGTCGGATCGATAATGACGCAGCCTGCTCCAGCTCCTTCTTTGGATTTTGACCCGTCGAAATACAGAGACCAAATTTGATTTGCATCAGGTACATTGGATCGTTGCGTGGAAGCTATTGGTTGCATATATGCTACAATCTCAGACTTCTGTTCTGGATTGATGATAGGTGAAGTCTCAGCCATGAAATTGCCAAAGAAGGTGTTCATTCCTTGTACTTCAAGTGAATCAACAGAAGGTGTATACGGTTCATTGGAATCGTTCAAATCTGTGACTGTGAACTTGAGGTACCGCTGATGATTAACTTTGATTTTATTAGGCTTGTCATTCTCTGGAAGCCACAGATGGGACCAATCTATTGCGAAATAACCATGTAGCTGCTCCGATCAGTCCCTGCTTAAAAACAGACCATACACTTCTGGAATATCCACAACAATTATATCAATAACTTCATGAACCTTGGGGTTAGATGATAATCTAATAAGCACATTTTTTAGTTTGCCTATAACTTTGACATTTGTCCGATCAATTTGTATGATTTTTAAAGTCGATGGTTCAACTTTAGCGTTAATTTTCTGGCAAACAGACCAAGGCATCACATTGAATGACGCCCCTGAGTCTACCATACAATTGTGCACATTTCTATTAAATATCTCGAAAGTTAATAGAAAAGGAGGTACATTCTTGCGAGTACTAAGAGTAGTAGCTTGTGGTTTTTTACTCGCAGTTTCTAAAGCTACTTTATCTACATTATCTACATTATTTACATTACTTACAAGAAGGCTTCCTTTATCTTGAGGATCAGGACTATTTTTAGTGGAAGTCTTCTGGGGAGTTTTTCTTTGCATAACCTTATTACCATTTTTTCCGTTCTCTGAAATATTTTGCAACATTTTTTGGAACAAAAACGAAAACTTCAATAACTCATAAACATAAATGTTAGCCCTTAACTTTTTAAAATCTTCAACAACATCATAATCTAAGTTGGGGTTTACATTGCTCGGTTTAGGCTCAGCTGATTTAGATTTCTTGGGAGGCGGAGTTGTAGTGTTTTCGGTAGAAGGTTTGTTTGCAGTCTTACTCCTGGTATTATAAGGATGCACTGTCTTGAAGTTGGCTTGAAATATGCTATCCGAGAAGTGTGCAAAAATATTTGGAGAAGAATCTTCTTCTTGAACTATCTCTTTCTCAACTACCTCTTCAGGGATCTCAGGAGGCATCAAGTTATCTTGGGCTTCTAGAATTGTTTGAAGGGCGCATTGCAAACTTTCTAGATTAAGGAATTTTGTGGTTGGATTGGGTTGGTTTGTGGGAAAAGGCTTATGGAATGAGGGTTTGTAAGGCCCCTTGCTTGAGGAAGCTTCTTCGATCAACCTTTTTAAGTCTATAACTTGATTTGACAATTTTTGAACAACTTTAGTTAGGTTTTCCAAATCAGAGTTTTCAGGTTGGATTTCAATCTTCTTTTTGGAATAAGAACTAGTCTCGGTTTCATTGCTAGTAGAGTCTTTCAGACTAATTATATATTTTTCGATCTGGCTGGCCTCCTCGAAGGCTTCTAACAACGTGGCTTTCTTAGATCATTTAACCCAAATAGCTATACTTTGATGCAAGGATTTAGTGTAGTATGCTATTATAAGACTCTCAGAAGGCATGGAATCCATAGGGATTCGGTTTTTAAGTGTTAAGAATCTTTTATTAAAGTCTTTAACTTTTTCTTTTGGGTTCATTTTTAAGCTAGAAAGGTCCATGACTAGGACTTCCGGAGGCTTACCGTCTCCGAACTTTTCCAAAAAGCATGACTCAAACTTTTCCCAAGACACGATGGTATGGGGTTGTTGGGAAAAATACCATGTTGATGCATTACCCTCGAAAGTATAAGGGAACAACCTACATACAACATATTCATGTTCGACATTGCGGAGTCTTATGGCTAACATAAACTTTTTAATGTGATCTTCAATGATCTGTTTTGAGTCAGGGTAAAACTTTGGAATCCATTTCTCTGGGTGTTTAGGTAAAGGATGTTGATCTCCAGGTACAGCTACGACATCCTAATCAAGCTAGGGTCTAGCAGGGTTGTTCTGATTTTCCATTGGGGTAGTGAGTGTGGAAGGATGAGAAGGGGAATTGCCTTCGTCAGAGGAGTCTTCTCCAGAAGAGGAAAGAGATGATGGAGGTGGTGAAGGAGGTATCCCAGATCCTCCTGCTGCAGGATTTAAGATTGGATCTGAAGGATTCACAGTGAGGTTAGTGTCACCTAATTGTTCTCTGATATCAGAGAAGTCCAAAGGTTGGCCCCATGAACGGTTTGGTTGCCTCAAACGGGCTAAGGCACTACGTGTTTTAATAAGAGACTGACGGACAATCTCTTGTATGTCACCACATGTAGGATTTGGGGTTGCTGGCTCAACTGTGATCTGTGGATCATCGGTTGAAGTAGTTGCTGTTTGAGGGGGAATATTATTGTTTGAATGGATTCTAGTCACTATAGGTGAGCGATCAGGGGGGGTAGGAGTCTTGCGACCACCTCGTACCATTAATTTAGTTCAGGACCTCCTTCTAGCGCCATTTGTTGACTGGCGAAATCGTCCGTCCGTCAACTGAGAGAGTGGAACTGGTTTGGGGTTGTCTAATAACCCAAGTCATTTGGGATGAACCACTCTGACGGGTTTAGCGGCTCTGTTGGCCGATCTAAGGTCCTAAGAAAACAAAAAGGAAAAACTAGTCTAAACTAACTAATCTAACTAAAACTAAATAAAACTAACTAATAAACTAATCTAACTAAAACTAACTATTAAGCAAACTAAACTAAAACTAATTATTAAAATAAACTAAACTAAAACTAACTATTCTATATATACAATCTACTAACCAATACTATACTAACTCTAACTAATTAACTATCTAACTATTTAACTAAAATATAACTTATTCACAAAATGTACAATATCAACAATTTACAGATTTAAATAAAACCTGAAAAAACTCATTGATTTTCTGCCCTAAGACAGCGAAAGATATTTTTGTTGATTTTATAATTTTATGGACAGAAATAAAACAAAAAAATGACTAAACTAAATCACTAATATACTAATTCTAACTACACATCTAACTACTAATATAATACTAACAAATTAACCAAAATAAAATACAAACTAACCTGGAGAAATGCTCTAGATTTTCCCTGTGTATGATGATTGCGCTAGCTGATCGGAGGAAGAAAACCCGCACCGAATTATCCAAGAGCTTCTCGGAAACGATAGCTCTAGTGCTCTTCAAGGGTGTTTACAGGACAAACAAGACATAAAAATCACAACAATCATATAATTTATAAATCTCCACAATTAGATAAATCCGTATGTAAAGACTAATACTAAATAATTCAATTGATGAAGAAGAGAAATATGTCATACATAAACTGAACCAAGTAATTGTTGTGTTTTTAAATCTTGAAAGAAATGAGACATGGATCATATTAATTAACTCATATCATTTTGCAAAAGACTATGATAGCTAAAGTAGTCACAAATCAAATACAAATTGATAAGCATAAACTTGAAACAAAAGATTGATATTATGAAAAATGAAAGATGTAGCAGAACATCAACTTCTGTCTTAGTTTATATTAGGAATCCATAGCCTGGTTCTCCCACAAGTGAGGATGATCCTTATTACAAAAATAATAAGTATTTATAAGTTTTCCACATGGTAAAACCTCCCTGTGGAAGTTATCAAAACTATTTACATAAATCAGGGAAGATATCCCATTCTTAACTAAACTAGGAAACTACAATAAAACTAAACACACAAATATCCCCTAACCTGCCCAATTTGTCCCATGCAATTCGAATTTACCTGAAAAGGACCAAAAATGAACAAGTTAGAAGGATTCTTTATTGATAAAATGATAAAAATCTAATCCTATAGACTAGCTACAAAATCTTGCGATTCTGTAGCTGGTCTAAATAAGACACAGAATCAACATTAAAATCGATTGAAAATCTTTTTAAGAATCAAATTCAATTAACATCCAATAGCTATTTGAAAATGAATCATTTAATTTGAAAATGTTATACCATTCGAAATCAAACAGGATCAAAATCAATCAACCGAATACAGAAATAGGTGTACTCTGTTTTGTTTTATACCACAAAGTTAGGTGAAAAAATTATATGGACAGTAATGCAATCGTTTCATATCAACTCGAAATCAACATAATCAAAACAGTTCACAAGCAATGGTTATGTTGCCTTATCAACATGAGATATGAATATGACAAATCGTTATAACACAACAAATGATTCATGCCACGAATAGTGCAATTCAATCCGGCGCGAAAATCATTTCAAATAAAATCATAACAGGATCGATTGATTGGCAATAGAATTCGTAATTTTTTATTGCAAATTGGGCAAGCAAGATCAAAATCGTTCATTTGACAATGAATAATAATCGGATTTAACAAAAATCATGAATATTGGTCAATTCGTTTTTACAAATCGAATGGAGCAGCAATTAAAACACAAATCTAGCTCATAAAACAATCTTGCCAACTCAAAATATGGGATAATCCAATCAGAATTAGAGCGAATCGAACAGAAAAGGTTTTAACATAGTCATTACGAATCCAAAACCGTTCGACGATTCGGGCGCATTTGCACAGTCTTAACTGAGAGCATTGTTTTCATATGAAACAGACTAGTTCCTTCCAAATCGAAACCGAACAAATTTGTATTCCTGTTCTGAGAAGATTACATGACATATCACAAGATCATAACAATCAAACTTATTGAAATCACTTTCCAATTGCAGCATATGAACCATAACGAAATCAAATCCAAACATGATCATATTCTAAATTAAGCATGAAAAACCTCCTGTTTGGAGTAGATGCAAACGAATTCAATTGAAAGTAAACCCATCAGTTTCGATAACTTAGTCAAATCAAATCCAATTGAAAACCATTCAAATCCTGATAAAAATCTACCTGTGACTAAACTAGGAATGATCAAATCATGTATCAAAACGAAACTCCATTTATTTTTAGCAAAGCAAAACAATGTATAGGTCGAACACTGAATGACAAAGGTATTTGAATGAGAGACAGATCTATTTGAAAACAGAATTCAAATCATTATATTAACCTTGATCATTTAGAAAACTAAAATGATATCAAAATTCATACCTGTATGGCTGGATTATGACAATTTAGAGTTGATAATGGCTGTGGCTGATTCAACATTCTTGAAAAGGATGGATCCGGTCGTCTTCTTCTTTTTATCAATTGCTTGGAGTTGGTCTCTTTGACTGATGAATTTTGCAACTTGACTTTCCAGCGATTGAATTTTTGATTGAAGTAGGGGAACATCAATGTAGTATTGTTCCAACCACAAATCCCATTGATCACAGGATGACTGTGAGGGTTTTGAAAGATAAGGTGAGGGTTTGGACATATGGCTGAGCATTTCGTTAGGAAATTTAATCCCTGGGTAACTAGGATTGTTCCTTAGGCAAGGGGGAAGATTCGTCACGAAATCATAAGGTGGTTCGGGGCATAAACCCTACGAGTAAGGGTACTCGCTAGCTAGAAAACGTTCTATATTAGAATCTAAATCCTCACTAAGGACAATAGGCTTCGACTCGGCAGAGGGTTTAGGTTTGTTCCTTTCCATTCTCAAAATAAGTTGAGCGTTCCTTTTACCCTGGGTATTAGCAGTAGGGTTTGCCTTGGGGTTTTTTCTTACAGGCTTTTTTATAGTCTCGACCTTCCCAGTTCCAACCTCTGGTAAGTCAATAGGAGGGTCGACCGAAGGCTTAGGAGAGGGCAACAGGATATGGAAGGGCATGGGTCGCTAAACATTGGTTTCAGTAATCACAGGATTGTCAACCTGTATAGGGTCTGTGTCATCGAAACCATTTCGAGCAACGAAATCTCTCCAACTATCACCGTGTAAACTCAAATGATAAACAACGATAAGTTTAATGAGTCCATGGTGGAACAAGATACTGTCAACCTTCTCCTTTTTAAACCTTTTCGACATTTTATACAAGCTGCGCTAAAAGTAGAAAGGCATATTCAACGAGTATCCCATAAAATTCATTAGCAAACGTAGGTGGTAGAGAAACACAAGTCCATATCGACCCTCACAGGTCACGAATTGTTTGACTACCATAAAAGTATCGTGCCATCATGGTTTAAGTGCAGAGATGGGCATACCTCTGTCATAAGAGGTGACTTTGCACGAGACGAATAGCAGTGTCCAAGGCACCTCTTCGACCTTAGAATTTTTGAACCAATGTTGTCTCGAGGAGGGTAACCCTGTAGCAGAGCTGATAAATTTCTCATCGATTTCCGACTGGCTGTCACCCACCTTGGCTCTACAGCCATCGAAGGTCATGGCGAACTGTTGTGCAACACAGAGATTAAAACCCTCGAATCGCTGTATGAAGGTGAGCCATTCGTTTTCCTCCAAGTCTTTGTGGGCATTGTCAAACATTAACAAGGCTTGGTTGCCATTTGGCTTTATTCGCATGACTGGTGCCATGGAGCCGAGCACACGGTAAGTCCAGTGTTTGGGTCATAGCACACACAGGGGTAAAATGCACGTTGGGTTGTTCGAGCTAATAGAGGTAAACGGTGAATAAGGGATAGGCATAAATGCCATCGTGCGAAGGTGGTGGAGTTTATCTCTGCAATGCAAAATAGTTATTGCCAAAGTACAACCGTTGACTTTCATAGTTGTTCTACCCATTATTCTATAGTTAAACAATCATGTCACTTGGCTGACCAATGAAACCAATAGTAAATGTATACACCAACGCGCGCAATCAACCATAGTTGTAAACCATCAATCATACAATTTGAAACCAATATCAATGTTCAACCATGCGCCAATGTGTATATCAATAGTTTAACCAATGTGCCGGATGGTGTTCATAAAATCAACATATCAATAGTTATGAAAACACGAACATAGGCATTATATAAAAAAGATTTAACCATAGTCACCTATGTATTTTCATGAAACCAAAGGTCAAGTAGTTCAAATAACATATAAATCTAAGAGCCAATGTATTACAAATTCAATGAAACCAAGTCACAAAATCAATCGAAGCATGAGTACTGATCAAAAGATCTTGCCAATTAGATAATGGTAAGTGCAATGTAAGCGCAATAGACATTTTGACAAGAAGGATCATGACAGTTCAAATAATGATTTCAATGCGACTTTGAAAGACTTAAGTTTTCACGCTTACAGTCATGAAAACAAAACGAAGGTAAACGTGCAAATGTCGCAAAAGAAATAAAAATGTCGTTTATTTAAAAATTGCGATGAAAAATTGGTGTTTGTAAAACATGGGTGTAGGTAGCTTATAAGATAGTGGAAAAAATGCGGGTTGGCTGCCAACATGCCCCTACATACCGGTTGGCCCCAACAAAAACATAGGAAATGGAAAGACAATTGACCAACCTCATAAACCCTGGCCACATCCAACCATCATCTTCTCCCTATGCTTATGTCACATTTGTCATCCCCAAACGAGATACTTCAGAAATGCACCGTGTGACCGATTACCGATCCTTGGTCAAAGCCACAGTAAAAAACCATTATCCTTGCCCCTGATTGAGGAGTTACTCGACACCCTCAATGGAGCTAAGTGGTTTACTAAATTGTATTTAACATTCGGCTACCATCAGGTTCGAATGAACCTAGATGATGTTTGGAAAACAACTTTCAAGACCAAATTTGGTCTTTTTGAGTGGAAATTTATGCCCTTTGGCCTCACCAATGCCCTAGCCACTTTCATGAGGCTCATCAATGACATATTTAGGTCACATTTGGGTCGATCTATGGTCATCTACTTAGATGACATTCTCATATTGATCTGGACATGGGACACTCACATGCAACATGTCTAACAAGTTTTCCAAATCCTCCGAGGACACAAGTTACAAGTCAAAGAGAAGAAGTCATATTTTGGTTAGAGTTCAGTTCCCTATATCATATTTGTGGCCAGCTCCGAAGGTATTCAACTAGATCCATCCCTCATATAAGCATTGAAGCAGTGGCCACTACCTCTTTCATATAGGGAGCTCAAAATATTTCTCGGTGGCATCTTTTTCTATCGTAATTTCATTCCCTATTTTTCACAACTTGTGGGTCCTTTGCATCATCTCTCAAATAGTTCTACTACATTTATATGGACTAAAGAAGAAACTAGTCACTTTTCTCAACTCAAAGAATCCCTCTACTCATCCCCTATCTTACACCTACCAGACCTCTCCCAACCCTTTGATATTGAGTCTGACGCCTCACAATATGATATTGGTGTCGTACTTAAATAGGTAGGACACCCCATTGCCTTTGTGAAAAGATCCCTTGTCAGTAGAATCAGATTCCAACACTTCAAATCCCAGCCAATATATTGCCTTCATCCTCAATGAGTTGCTCAGAATGAAACAACAAAAAAATCCAGACCCCTTCCGGTTGGACACTCGAATCCAACTACCCAAGTTTGTTGGTCAAACCAATGGAGAATTTGTGTATTCCTGGATCCGTAGCCTCTCCACCTATTTTAATACATGTCCAAGCCTTATCGAGGATAGAAATCTCTAGATTGCAACCTTTCAATTAGAAGGACATGCAAAAACCTGGTGGGATATAGAGAAAGAGAATACCACATTTGTGATAGAAATTGGGGATGCTCCAGAATCCTCTACTTCCAAACCCATAAGAACTTGGGCTCAAATTTCTTAGGCATCGATAAACCACTTATACCCACCCAGGTATGTGCAATATTTTTGGATCAAATGGCACCAGCTCCGACATGTCCCTTCCCAAGGAGTGTAAGGCTACATATACTTCTTCTGCAATATGTGCCCCTTACTACATATTTCATATCTGGAAGAGGTACTCATATTGAATTTTGTTGTTGGTTATTGATTCAGTTCCATAGAGAAGTAGAGATGTTTGACAATCCAACTTTAGACAAAGTATTTCAGAGAGATTTGGATATAGAAAGGAAATTTTCTCCTAGAGGTCATACTCCTCAATCCTACCCCTACACCAACCCCTCTGCCTCTCAACCATCAAAATCCAATCCTTTAGCTCACTTTCGAACTCCTCAGGCTCAAAATCCCATACCTCATACAAATACAAGGACACCCTGGTACTCATTCCACAAGACTACCTCACACAATTCTTCATATTGTCAAATCCTCCAAAATATAAAGACCAACAAAACTCTACTAGCTGAGCTCAGTTCCCCCCCCCCCAAGTGGAAGATACCGAAGAAGTTCCCCTGGACAATCCCACAGAAGTAGATCCCTCACTGATCCTAATGACCCATGAATATTCGAACTCCTCTACCCAACCCTGCTTTACTTATAAATTCCAAATTAAAAACTCCTTGCACTTACTAATTATGGACAATGAAAGCTTGAATAATTTGGTCTCTCAAGACCTTTTCAACCACCTTGAACTGATTACTACTCCCCACCCACAACCATTTCAGATCAGATGGGTCCAGAAGGATGGCCCTCGCCTCTTAGTTTCTTAGCGTTGTCTGGTCACTTTCTCCATTGAACAATTCAAAGATATTGTCCTTTGTGATGTTTCCCCCTTGGATTGTTTATTTTGTTGCTAGGGATCCCATACCAAACCCAAATAAATGTTATCTATATGGACAAATCCCGCCACTACAAACTTACCAAAGAAGGCCACACTTATATCTTAACCGCAACAACACCCAAACCCCCTACTACTAAATAAAAAATCCCTCATGTACATTTAAACCAATGTATCTCTCTATGTCTAGTGCACCCCATAACACCAGACAATGCCACTCACCTTGTTCCTGAGACAATGACTCCCCTCATCAAAAATTTTACAGATGTGTTTCAATCTCTGGCAGGACTCCCTCCCTCCCGACACATTGAGCATTCCATTCACCTCATCCCCAGATGTGAATTACCTAATGCCCCTACATACTGGTTGGCCCCAACAGAAATAGAGGAAATGGAAAGACAAATGACTGACCTCATCAACTCTGGCCACATCCAACCATCATCTTCTCCCTATGCTTCTGCCACATTTGTCATCCCCAAACAAGATACTTCAGAAATTCGCCTTATGGCTGATTACCAGTCCTTGGTCAAAGCCATCGTAAAAAACCATTACCCCATGCCCCGGATTGAGGAGTTACTCTACACCCTCCACAGAGCTAAGTGGTTTACTAAATTGGATTTAACATTTAGCTACCATCAGGTTCGAATGAACCTAGATGATGTTTGGAAAACAACTTTCAAGACCAAATTTGGTCTTTTTGAGTGGAAATTTGCACCCTTTGGCCTCATGAACTCCCTAGCCACTTTCATGAGGCTCATCAATGACATATTTAGGTCACACTTGCGTTGATTTATGGTCATCTACTTATATGACATTCTCATCTTCAGCCGGACATGGGACACTCACATGCAACATGTCTGGCAATTTCTCCAAATCCTCCTAGAACACAAGTTACAAGTCAAAGAGAAGAAGACATATTTTGGTTAGAGTTCAATTCCCTATATCATCTTTTTGGTCAGCTTCAAAGGTATTCAACCAGATCCAACCCACATCTAAGCATTGAAGGAGTGGCCACTACCTCTTTCATCTAGGGAGATCAAAAGATTTATGGGTGGCATCTATTTCTATCGTAAGTTCGTTCCCTATTTTTCACAACTCTTGCATCCTTTACATCATCTCTCAAATAGTTTTGCTACATTTATATGGACTAAAGAAGAAACTAGTCACTTTTCTCAACTCTAAGAAGCCCTCTTCTCATCCCCTGTCTTACACCTACCAGACCTCTCCCAACCCTTTGAGATTGAGTCTGATGCCTCACAATATGCTATTGGTGTCATACTTAAACAAGGAGGACACCCCATTGCTTACCACATCGAAACCCTGTCTGAGGCAAAGAAAAATTATAGCACCTATGACAAAGAGTTTTATAGTATGGTTCAAGCCCTCAAGAAATGGAGCATTATTTGTTGGGTAGAGAAACAATTCTACATATAAACCACCACCCTTTGATTTTCATGAATTCTCAGTCGAAGATTCAGGAACAAAGGCACCTTAAATGGGCCTCCTATTTTCAACAATTTCACTTTGTCATTAGATATAAGAAATGAACTTCTAATAAGATGGATGATTTGCTAAGTCGGCCTCCCACTCCAGTTCTCTAAATTATAGAAGTTTGTTGCACTACCTATGACACATGGAAGGATCAGTATGCTACTGACCCTGATTTCAAGAGATCTGGGTGGCATTGCAAAATCCCACAGTGATCAATCAAAACCCCTTCCTACACTACACTATTCAGGATGGATGGCTCTATAAGTTTAATTTTTATGTGTTCCACACTTAGAGGACCGCCTCTTTCTCATCAGGGAGGTGCATGCCTCAATCTATGGAGGCCACTTTGGTACCACAAAGACCATCTAACATATACAACGCCATTTCCATTGGCCTTCCATGAAGCCTCAAGTTGAAAAATTTATCTGAGCCCGTGCATTGTGATCACAATCCAAGCCATCTAGCTGGAATCATGGGTTATATAAACCACTACCTCTTCCTTCCGTAACTTGGGAGTCAATCTCAATGGGCTTCCTTAGTGGACTTCCTAAAACCCAAAAGCAACATCATGCAATCTGGGTAGTGGTATGTCACTTCAGAAAAATGGCACTTTTCATCCCATGTACAAAGACTGCTACAACTATACAAACAACAGAACTCTACTTCTGACATGTCTGGCTCCATTTTGGCCTGCCAAGTACTATCATCTCAAAAACAAATTATTGCTTCCTTGGCACATTTTGGAAGAGAATATGGGCACTATTGGGGTGCCACATCAAGTTTTCTACTGCATTCCATCCTCAAGTAAATGGCCAAATAGAGGTTGTCAATAGGGTCTTGGTTTATTCTCTCTGAACTCACTTTGGGCACAGAAAACAATGTGACAATTACTTTCACATTCTACATCATAGTTACAACAAGGAAACACATTCTTCTACAGCTTTTTCACCTTTTGAAGTCCTCTTTGGGTTCCAACTAGCATCTCCAACCAAACTCCCACTCACTTGGGATCCTTAAGGTACCTTCCATCAACAACATGAACAACTCTCAGCACAACGATTTCTCCAACAAATTGTACAACACCACACTACAGTAACAAAAGTGCTTAAAGTAGCTCAAGAGCACGTCAAGCAACACCATGACAAAGAAAGGACCTTCATGTCCTTTCATACATTTGATTGAGTTTGGTTACACTTGTATAAGAAGCACTTCAAAGGCCACCATCACAAGATTCTACCAATAATATATGGCCCATATACCATCCTAGACAAGATTGGATAAAATGCTTATAGGTTGGATCTACCACCACAACTGGAAATACATAATGTTATTAATGTAAATCACTTGAAGTTGTTTGAGCCTACCCTCTTAGAGGAACCAGTCACCATTACTCATATAGTGTACAAGATTATGGATTTACAACTCCCATTGGCCAAAGATACTCTATTGGACACCCGTATCCGCTCTACAAGGCACCGAGCATACACTTCGTATCTGGTGGACAGTCAAGGCCAAACTCCATCTCAAAAAAAGTGGATCATAGATTAATTATTGCATAACAAGTTTCCTCACCTTCTCATGGAAGCCAGGATGCTTCCAAATTTAAACACAGAGGAATTGGGCCAAGGAGGCCACCTAGGGGAATGCCCACATGGGGCGTCCAATTCAGCCAACTAGGCTCGACCCACTTCACATTTTTTATTCTATTTAAATATTCATATGTAAATAAGGGTTCCCTAAGTATATAACAGGAACCGAGACTCAAACAAAAAAATCTTCTCTTTTTCTAAAGCGATTGTCTCATTTGGTTTTTATTGTCTGAGTTTTACTTCACGTTTTTGCTGCATTTTCATTTTTGGGGGGTTTTCAGAGTTATCCAGTGCGCATTTATTCATGGCTGAATCTTGGCTACTCCATTTGACAAGATTCCTCACCTGAGAGAAAGCTCAATTAGTTAGCTAGCCAATCTCTTAGGGGGGAAATCCATTTCGAGAAGTTTTCTGAAGCAAACAAGAGGGTGCACCAACCTGGGTTTTGTGCCCTTGCTGGTTTTCTCATTTTTGGGATGAAGTAAGTGCACCCTCCTCTATGGATACACTAAACTTCTCCTTTTGATCCCCGGTATTCGCACTTATATATTCCCATCCTCTTTTCTACTCTCAAATCATCCCAACACTTGATCTCCATCATTGGGCTACCCAAACTAATGATGTGCCCCTGCTCATAGTTGTGTCTCTGTTGAGTTTTTGGTCAACTGTTGGAAAATGGATTATTTGGTCACCTTCCATATCGTATCTCCTTCATTGGCGGATCACATAGACTTATTTTTGGCTCAGATAAATGTGATATAAGGAAATCACGATCAGGAAAGTTGGTGGCTACATCTCTAATAACTCCAAGCAACATATATGTACTAAATGAATTTGGATAGGATATATGTTTACTACGAAAGGATGATGAAAGTTGGATTTGGCATAGAAGAATGGGTCACATAAATTTTGATAATCTCATCTAAATCAACAGAAAGGAAATGGTAAGATAAATTACTGAGATCTCAAAGCCAAGAAATACTCTATGCAAGAATTGTCTACAGGGAAAACAAACCAGGACAAAGTTCAAATATAAGGGTTAATCCACATCAAAACCACTAGATATTGTACATACAGATCTATGTGGACCAAAAAGAACAAATGGATTGAATGGAGAACAATACTTTATGTTATTGGTTGATGACTGCAGTTTTCTTTCTTAGGAACAAATCAAAGGCATTTGAACACTTCAATATATACAAGGAAATGGTTGAAACTTAAATAGAATACAAAATTAAGTGTTTGAGATCATACAATGAAGGATATTTTACATCAAATGAATTCATAGATATATGTAGTGAACATGGGATAAAGAGACAGTTCTCAACATCTAGGACACCTCAGAAAAATGGAGTTATTGAAAGGAAGAACATAACAATATAGGAAATGGCCAGAACCATGTTGAAAGATTCCAAGTTAAAGGATGACGTTTGGGTAGAAGAAGTACATACAATAGTTCATATTTATAATAGATGAATGATAAGAAATAACAATGACAAAACTCCCTACGAGCTATGGAAAGGAATACCAACAAATGTTATATCAAAAGAGAAGATGCTAGGATTGGAAATTTTGACTCTCGAGTTGATAAAGGCATACTATTTTGCATGTATTTGGAAATCTTCTGACTCATCCTATCATCATCACTTCCAAAAATTATATCATCAACATACACTTCAATTATCAAGATACTATCTTGATTTTCCTTTATGTAGAGATTGTTTTCTTCATTTGCTTTCCTAAACACTTGTTGTTGTGAGTACCTATCCAATATTTAATACCATGCCAGGAGGCTTGTTTGATACCATATAGTTCCTTATTCAACCTGCAAACATAATTTTCCTTTTATGACAACTGAAATCCTTTTGGATGCTCGATGTATAATTCTTCTTCTAACTCTCAATTTAGAAAGGATGACTTTACATCCACTTGATACACCTCGATATTTTTGGAACATACATAATATAGAATCAACTTGATTTCTTCCATTCTGGAAACTAAGGAAAAGGTATATTTAAAGTCTATACCTTCAACCTGAGTGTATCCTTTACATACCAATCTTGTTTTATTCCTAGTAACCTATCCATCCTCATTCAATTTTTCTCTGAAGAACCACTTTGTACCGATCATATTTTCCTTCTTCGGCTTTGGAACAAGTTCTGATGTATCATTCTTCTCTATCTGGTCCAACTCTTCATTCATAACTTTGATCCAATATTCATCCTTGTTGGCTTCTTCAAATATGCTTGGCTCAATTGTGGATAACAATGCTAGGTGTTGTTTTTCTGGTGAACATATTCTTCTTCGAGTTTCAAATCCTACATCTATATTCCCAATTATTTATTCTGGTGGGTGATTTTTTTGCACTCATATACTAGGTGTCTTTTAAGTTTCCTGAAGACCTTGTTTCTCTTGCTATGTCATTGACTACTCTTCTTATTAATCTAATTCTTCATCTACTTCTTATTCTTTCAAATATTCTCTGTGATCCCGTTTCACTAAATATTTGTTTCTTTCTTTTCTCCTTTGTCTATCTATTTCATCAATTTCCAAACTGATCCTTTCCACTATTCCGTTGAGTCTAATATCGAAGAATTTGAATGATTTTTTTACAGATATGTCAAAGCAACAAAAGTATATTCATCTCTTAGACCAATTATATCAGAGAAATGCTAAAAAGGTTTGGAATGGAGTATTTAAAACCATTCATCACTTCTATCAAGACCAGTTGCAAGTTAAGTAAGTATGATTATTCTAAGGATGTCGACTAGAGACAATACAAATCAATGATTGGAAGCTTACTCTATGTAACAACTTATAGACCAGATGTGATGTAGGTAGTTGGATAGGTTGCAAGGTTTCAAGCAACACCAAAGGAATCACACGTTATGGAAGTGAAGAGGAACATAGTTACCAACTTAACGAGAACTCTCAAAAGTTCTCATTTTTTGGGGGGTCCAATTTTTTACCTCATTTTTAAAAATGGTGCTACCGGTAGCACCCCTCTCTGTTTCCACTTTATTTTTTTAAATGCTAATTTTTCATCTATTTTCAATTCTCTCTCTCTCTC
>JZKD02S2197038.1:125515-154566 GCA_000966675.3 Picea glauca
TTATGGACATAATTGAACAAAAAAAGTCTAAATTTTATAAAAAATTATCATTTTCTTTCATATTTTTATACATTTGAAGTAAAAAAATGACAACATTTAATAAAATTTTCCAATGCATAGTGATTCACATACAAATAAAATGAAAAAAGAAACAATAAAAAGATTCATCACAAAACAAAAATAGATACATCTTTATTCTTATTTTCAAATATGAAAGTCAAATCATTACAGTTATAACTCATAAAAAATTTGCAAAATTGAGCATCGTATTCAAAAACATCTTTAAACTAATCAACAATATTATATATCTGAAATTTATCATGCTCAACAGACACATTATCATCTTCATCGACGTCATTTTGTGCTTCCATTGTGTAATTTTTTTCTTCCATTGGTTCTTTGATATCTACAAGTTCTCCAAAGTGATCATTTCCAATCATTCTCCTAATGGTACTTGAGGTTCCTTTGAAAAACTTTCCAACTTTCATTCACTAAAATACCCTTTCCTCAAGCCAACTTCTTGCATTTCATCTAGAAGAGATGGAATAGCATTAATTCTTTGTTGAATAAAATTGCACTGCATTGCGTCACTTTCAATGGCTATGCAATTCCTTCTTTTCTATAAGAAACAAGCTAATGTTGTACCTTATCACCAAATACACAATAAATAATGAAGTTAGATACTGTAAAAGGACAAATTAAAAATAATCTAAGATTGAAGTATGATTTCATAAATATTAGATCATAATTCTTACCTGAACCCGAGAACAAATCCAAAACCCAATCTCCTTCATTTGAAAATTTATCTATAAGATAATTAATTAAATCTTGTGGTTTTTGATAAATTTTAACCATCTCTCCTTTCAAATATTTTTCCTCGTATGTTAGCTTTCTAACCAAAACATTGTATGCCGATATTCTTCTAGGAGTCTCTCCATCATTTGCATTGACAAGAACATAATTATAAGAATCATCTTTTGTCCAAGTTGCAAGATGTATACTCCCAAAATCATGTTTAAATGATTATTTCTTGGAGCTCTAAATATTTGGTTTCTTCCTGTAACATAAATAAGTGAAAATTCAATTAACTTGTGAATTAATAAAATTGTTTTATAATCTTAATTGCTAAACATAGACTTTAAATATCTTACCAAATAAACTGCCTCGTCTTTTCTTTCACCTTGAAGCTTGATTGTACTAATCCTTGTTGTGTGTCTAAATGAAATACTAGAAATCTCCAAAATAGTGATGTTGTAACTTCTATAAATCCCATAACCACTTTACTGAAATCTTGGTAAGTATAAGGCTCAGCATCATATTCAATGTTTGGGATACTATAACCATGAGGGTTATCCACAATAACTAGGGAGTATTCCTTTTTAGAAACAATACTTGCAAGTTTTTCACAATCACCTATTATCAATTTATATTGAACAATGTCGAGCCCATTCCAAATGTAGTGATCAAAGGTTTCATTAAGTTGAACATTTTGAACACGTTTCCTTCTTTCTCTTTCAAACTTGGCTTTTTGAATAAATTTTTTGAAAGTTTTAGGTACTCCATATGCATTCTTCTTTGGCATCTTTAATGAAACAAACAAACATATAGGTATATATCTATAACTATTAAAATATAAATAAATTAACTTACAAACGAATAATATGAATGTAATAAATCAACATACCTTTTTGAATGCAACAAAAAATTGTTTCAATACTACTGAAGAGCTTGAATATGGATAGTTGAGTTTAACATTATCCCAACTTTCTTCATTCAACATCTTGACCATTTGCTCTTTTCATATACACCTTGTGACTAAATAAAAAAAAAATAATGTTAAACTTATATTAAATTGAAAAAATTAATTATCTTGTCCTAACATAAATAAAAATAACTCAACAGACTCACTTTTTAAATTCATTACACAATTTGTTGGAACACATATATATTTATAAAAATTTAGACTTTAATAGATTTATTCTCATTCAAATAAACTAACGTTCGCTTGAGTCTCATCATTGATGAAATATTTCACCTAATCGAATGATCCTAAACTCTTAAAAGTTATGGAGCCACCTACTCATTAAAGAATCAAATCACTAATGGTTGTTTTCTAAATGTCAGGTTTCAGAGTTTCACGATATAGACAGTTCAACATGTAGTAACTCCAAAATCTCTATATCTGAAATCGTGAAACCGTTTTAAGCATTTCAAATCGATTAATTAAGAATTAAAAATGATTAATAGTTCATTAATCGAATCATGATTTCATGTTTCGGGGATCCTTCCTCGAGCAATTATCAAATTCCTGATATCCAAAATCGCGAAATTGTTTTAGGTTAATCATGATTATTAAAAAGGGTTAAACATGATAAAAATTAACTAATCGCATCGTGATTTCACACTTCGAAAGTCATACCTTAACGATAAGTGTGATTAACTGATACATTAATGATGATTATCACGTAAGTAATCCTTCGACGAATAATGACTCGGATAAATTCAAATTTTCATTTGTTCTTTTTCCAAAATTTAATGACATTAATAATTGATTTACGACAATCATTCCAAATGAGAACTTAGACCACCGCCTAAATCTTATTCATTAAGGAAAGTAAATTCTCCACCTGCAAAAGTATTGGCAAATCAATATAATTAAAGGAAAACGACATTGAATTTCAAATTTCATTGTGCGCTTTTACTAAGCAATAAGTTTTCAAGGTAATGAGCTTTGTGTATTTCCTATGACATATAGAAGATTTATGATATTTGATACCATGGCTCCTTGAAAATAAACTAAAGCACTTGGTGAAGGATGAAGCCAAAACACAGATATCCTTTCCGACACTTCACCTAGAAACATAAGCGTCGTTAAATCATGGACACAAGTATTCAATATTTTATAGTATGAATTGGTCAATTTCTAGAATGACCTAGGTGATGATGAGACGAAGGCCCTATCTACCAAATACAAAATTATTTCCCAATTAGAGCTAGATAAGATAGTGATGAGGCCTAGACTCCTTCCTTACAATGATATGATTAGTTGGGCATTGGAGAATGTTGATATCCCGACCAGGACCATGTTCAATTCACAAAAGGTCGCAGTTGGGTATTTCCCACCAAAACATCTACAGTTGATTTACAAATTTTCTACAACACCAAATTTCATTTACAATGCTAGGTCCCCAGTAGACTTTGAAAAGAAGGAATGTGCCCAATATGGAAAAACCCTTCCCGATTTAATTAAGAACTGATACTGTTACCCCAAGAAGTTCAGAGATGATTCCCATGGAATATACACAGTTTTCGCACTAAAAAATCACATAATGTACATAGCAATGATGATGTGTAGACTCTATGGGAAGGAAAACACAACCCATTTATTTTTCCATTGGGTGCCTATTATGCACAAAGTAGTAGAGGGATATTCTTTTGATTGGTTCAAGATATTTTTAGACACTTTGGTTCAAGAGATTACAAGATATCAGTCACTAAAATCCAAGGGGAAACTGACCCAATTTTTCATGTCGGCTTATATCATAGACATCCTCTGTTTTATGACTCCTTTTCATCTGATGGGATGGAGTTGGACTCCAACTAGTGTTGAACCCATACATATTTATCATTCGATACTTTGGGAGGACAAGGAGAAAGAATTTTTCTATGGAATCTGCGATTGGGTGGTGGTGTTGATGCATACCTCTATATATGGCTTCCTAGCCCCAGGCTTTCCGACAAAATTGTGACAAATCTGGGAAAGATATCAGACTGATATCTTTCCCAGCATTTCTCCTATATTATGATTTTCGGTTGTTCAGTTCCTCCACATGATCTGCCTCAATTTTTAAAAGATCGATTGGTGTGGTGCAAACTTTCACATCAAAATATGCATGGGGAAATTATCCAGGGGCTAAAAGTAGTACAAAAGAAGGTATGGTCCATTTTTCCCATGCAAATTGGTATGTTTTCTCTACTGGACTTTGGTCATTAGAAAGTAGAAGCCACGACCCTAGAAGAAATCAAGTTTGTGAATATTGAATTTAAGAAGAACGATCCGTGAAAGACCGTAGGTAATCACATGGCCCTATACAACTTGAAAAGATATGAATATGAAGATTCTTCTAAAGACAAAATATTTCGAGGAGAAAGGTCCTATCAATAGGTCTTGAACCAAGTTCAAGATCTGGCATAAGATAAATTAGCTGAGTTTTATAACTTCTAGAATCATAGAAAAAATATCCTCCCCAAAGTTTTGCAAGGGGAAACCCCGACGCCCCCAGCCAAACAAAAAACATAAACTGAAGGGCTAGAAACAGGGAGCTCTAGTGGATAGGACGCCTGAGAAAATTTGGAGGAAATTGAGGCCTTGATAAAGAAGGTAGAAGAAAAGCCACAATCCAGACAAGGTAAACCAACAACTGACACAGTTGGGAAGAAGCCATACACAGAGATAGGTAGTCCTATCCAATCTGTCACACCTCTATAGTTCAGTAGAGGGAATCTGATGGATGAAGTATTATTCATAAGAGACCTTACACCTATTTTAGCAGAAGAGATACCTCCTTCAGAATTCTTCTTCAGTAAGAAGAGAACGTTGGTAGTAAGAAGCAAAACACACCAAAGGGATGGTCCAACTATCAAGAAGCACAAGATTCTATTAGATGGGCAGGTCCTAGAGGAAGAATACTTCTCTACAAGGGTCACAAGCTCATTGGGAGATTTTGCAACAACAAACTAGTTTCTAGTGAGCAACCTGAAAGAGAAGTTGAAACAGAAAGATATGTTGATAAGTCAATTGAAAAATCAAGTGAAAACGGTGGAAAAGAATGTTACGAGTGAGATGAACAAGGATTTTGATAATATTAGAGAAAGTGATAGACAGGAAATCTAGAAACTCAAATCCAGTCTTGATGAGATGTAGAAAAGGTCAGAGACAAGAAATGAATTAGTCAGATAGTTGCAAGTGAAGGAAAGCTTAACTAAAAAAGAAGTAGTGGATATATTAACTTTCCAAACCCAAACTCTAAAGGTACATAAGGAACTAGAATCAACATGGAAAAGCCTTTTAATTAAGGGGGAAGCTATCCAAAACCATTTTCAGGTGGTAAATCAATCCGTAGATAACATTTGGTTAAAAGAGAGAGAGGTTGTTTCCACCCGGATCAATTTCCAAGCAACAGTTGTGTCATCGGCAAGAGAAGGGGTATCTATGGTTTCCAGGTTGTTCATTTCAGAGAAAATCAGAGGCTATATAATATTGAAGACCTGGGAAACTAACATAGCTGAATGTAAAATAATGGCTAAAGAAATGAAGGAGGCTTGTGAAAAATCTTTTCATTCACTCGACAAAGATTCATTAGGCTTCAGAAAAGATAGTATCTTTGAAGTAGTAAGACAAGTTGATATAGAGACGCATCAAATTAACATTAAGAAAAACATGGAAGAGGCTCAGGCCGAAATCTTACAATTAAAGTAGATTGATATTACTCAGATAAATAGATGGCTAGTGAAGCCTAGTTTGTAGCTATAGTCTATAGCTTCAAAGGATAGGAGAATGGAAAACGTCTTGCCTCAATTAAAAAAAAAATTATATAATTTTGAGGAAAATGACTTAACAGAACCCTCCATGCTGGTGGTACAATTTTTTATGTAGGAGCATCATACGCATGTGTGAGTGGAGGACAACTGGAAATACACCAACGCACATTTTTGAAGACATTTTGAATTTGACTGAAGGAACATTAATGTAATAGTTAGGAGGATGCATTTTCATTTATGTTTGAGGATTGTAAAACATATATTAAGTGTTTCTCTCATCTTTCAGTGATGGAGGCATTTAATTGTAATGAATGTAAGGTAGTTGTAGCTTTTAACTCGATTAGATAACTTAGAGCGGTAGAGGGGAAAACTTGTAAAAGACACCCACATATGTATTGTTGTATTATTATTCTCATTGTAAGTTGTAGAGCAAGAGAATAGAGGAATAGAGACTGTAAGATTGGATAAGAAGATAGATTTTTTCTATAGAACCCATGTACAGAAGCATTTAGATTAATATAAAGAAGCTTGGTCCAAATTCATGGTGTTGTGATAAATACTATTTGTATCTTTGAATTATATGTTACAATTTGCTTATATTTATCTACTATGCATTTTTTTCAACGCTATGTGTATGCTTGTGATTTCATGGTGAATATATGAAGTCTATGAGAGTAGGAGTATAATTTTCAATTGTTTCTCATCCCAAGGATTCCTACGAGGAGTGCAGTGAATGGTCCACATAGAGTGTGTTGACGGAGTCTAATTTTTACCTTAGAAATCTCAGGAGGAAAACGTTGTTCTTATACTAGCAGAAGCACAAGTATCGCACAGAGTCGTGAAAGGTGTGCGCAGGGTGAGTGGAAGTCTTAGACATTTTCCAACCAAGGAGGAAGGTTGAAGAACCATTGTTGCAAGGAGTGCATAGAGTTGAAGGGTGAAATAATCAGAGATTATTGTGAATGCCGCAAGGTGTGCACGCAGGGATTCTTTGAATCCAGAAGCCAGCAAAGAACCCATGCTCAGAAGTGATAGAACCTTTTAAATGGTCGAAGGAATAATGAGGTTTGAAGTGACCTCCCAAAAGTTAAGTTCAAAAGGGAAAGATGCCAAGGAAATCAAGAGCCCTTCAAAAGTCAAAACGGGCAGTTGAGATTCTCGTAAGGAGAATCGACAAAGTTCTGTTGACTATTGGATCTTAAATACCAGCAGAAGGGTTAAGGCCAAGTGTCCTTCAACACTCATAATCTCAGGAGGAATAACGGATGTTGGATCCGGATCGACGAGAGTTGTTGATCTCATGCTCGAATTTCGTTGTTTCGAAATCTGTGGCATGGAAGAAGTTGTGACTCGGGTTCGAGAGTTGTGAACTCTCGATTCACAAAGTCCTGATTGAATCATGACCATCAGATCTAGGGAAGTTCAAAGTCGTTGATTTGTGGTGAGAAGCCATCATGATTTTGGCCATCAATCGAAGGGCTTGTTGTATTAAATTTCGCTGATGTGTGAAATCCCAAGATGCTGAAACATTTGGGGCCTGATCGCATTGGAAGGTCATGTCAAGTGAATTCAAGGGAGGAATCAATTTTCCCTTAGGATTTTTGAAGTTTAAGGGATTGACAAGATAGAGAGAATCACATCTAGTATCGCAAACTCGCGAAACCCAAAATACCTATTTAGGTGAATATTGTGGTCACGTCATCTGGCCATGTGGTTAAGAGTTGGCACTTAGTGCTTGCTTGCACAGGCATAACTCCTAAGGAACTTTGGATACACACTTGTGTGTGGAAGATTTCATGTGAGGAAATCAAGGAGTCACTCAGACTCATAAGGATATTAAGAATGATCCTTACAATGGGAGGTCAAGAAGAACCTACTGAGGTAGGGGGAGTCTACATCAAGGTGGTATCAGATCTTACAATTTTTTTTTCTATAGAGAGAAGACATAAGGTAAGTTGTAATTCCAACTCTGCAAGGAATATATTTGAACAATGCCACCCAGAAGACGTCATGATAGACCCATGTCTGATACAGATGTGGAAAGGGAGATGAGAGAACTTCGTGCTCGATTGGATGCTATGGAGACAACAAAGAGATGGACAGTTGATGTTGGAGATGTCACTGAGGCTAGAAGCGAGAATGGGGCAAGAAATGAAGAAGAAGTTGTAGTTGAAGATGATGTAGAAGAATGTTTATTCAGAGTTGTTGCAAGAATAGGTGCCAGAGAAAATATGGATATCCCGATGTACGAAGGCAAATTAGACATTGACAAGTTGCTAGATTGGTTTAGAGCTTTGGACAAATACTTTGACAATCAGGATTTCGAGGAAGACAAGTAAGTTAAACATGTTTTCACTAGACTTAAAGGGCATGCAACGCTGTGGTGGGACGAACTGCAGGATGACAAGTGTTCCAAAGGAAAGCAAAGAATCAAAATTGGGATAGGATGGTTGCAAATATGAAAGGCAAATTTATACCCAGAGATTACGAAATCAATCTATTTCGAAGAATGCAGAATTTGAGACTAAAGGGGATGACAGTGAGGGAATACACTAAAGAGTTCTACAGGATAAACATTAAAGTAGGTCATCGTGAAAGTGATGATGAGAAGGTCGCCAAATACATGAATGGTATGAGATATGAAATTCATGATGAGATGAGTATGGTAATGATTAGAAATGTGAAAGATGCTTATCAGATTGCTCTAAAGGCTGAAGAAAAGTTGGCCCGAAAGAAAGGTCAAAGGGGAAGAGGTAGAAGTCAGAGAAGAGGCAAAGAAATTTCCCAAGACCAAGTACAAAAGCCTAAGGATGAAGAAAAGAAAACTCACACTCACCTTGAAAGAGGAGGAATTTCACAGGGATGACAGTATGCCGACAGGAACACTTTTCCACAAGCAAGGGGAAGAGGAAGAGGCAAGGGAGGTGAGACAAAGTGTTTTGTCTATGGAAAAATCAGGCACAAGTCTTTTGAATGCCCTGATAGAAAAAATAGATGGAGGAGAAGCTCACATTTCAGAAGCGTAATGGAGGAATGTTGAGGCAAAAGAAGCAGAAGGTGGAAGGTCACTAATGATGCAGAAAATTATCTTAAGGCCAGAGAAAGTGATAGAAAATCCAGTCCAAAGAAAAAATTTGTTTAGAACTACTTGCAAGACCAACGATAGGGTATGAAAGGTGATAGTGGACAGTGGAATCATAGACAATTTGTATCCACAAAAATGGTGGAAAAGTTAGAATTAGAGACTGTTGCACATCCGAGCCCATACAATGTCTCATGGTTACAAAAGGGACATCATGTAACTGTCACTAAAAAAAATTTAGTTGAGTTTAAGATAGGGGGATATAAGGATGAAATTTTATATGATATTATTCCCATGGATGTCTGTCATATTTTATTGGGGAGACAATGGAAATATGACATGAATGTTGTTCATGATGGGAGGAATAGCACATACACCTTAGAGAAGAATGGTAGAACACACATGTTGCTGCCAATTAAAGATGAGAAGGTAAAAATAGAGACAAGCAATACTATACTTCTCATGAGTGAGAAGGAACGTCTTAATGAAGTCAAGAAAGAAGAAGAAATGCAATTTGTTGTTGTGAGAAATCCTAGATTCATCTTAACCAGTACCAATATAGATGATCTACCAAAGGAAATTTAGGAACTGCTGGAAAAGTTTGTTGATATAGTGGTGGATGATTTACCTTGTTCATTGTCACCCATCAGGAGTATAAGCCATCACATCGATCTTATACCAGGAGCAAGTTTTCCAAACAAAGAAGCATACAAATTGATGACGCAGGAGAATGAAGAGGTCAAGAAGAAAGTTCAGGACTAGATGGAAAAAGGGTTGGTTAGAGAAAGCTTTAGTCCATGCGTTGTACCTAAAGTGTTAAGCCCAAAGAAATATGGTGGATGGAGAATGTGTATTGATTCAAGGGCTATAAAAAATATCACCATCAGGTATATATTTTCTTTACCCAGGATGGATGACTTGATGGATTGCTTGAGTGCAGCAAAGGTTTTTTCAAAAATTGATTTGAAAAGCGGATATCATCATATTAGATTAAGGGAAGGTGATGAATAGAGACAACATTCAAGACAAATGAAGGACTATATGAATGGATTTTCATGCCATTTGGTTTGACAAATGCACTATGTACTTTCATGAGGTTGATGAATGAAGTCTTGAAATATTTCATTGGTAAGTTTGTAATCGTGTATCTTGATGATATATTAATCTTCAGTAAGACTGGAGGAGAACATTTGAAACACTTACTTGTAGTAATGAGGAGGTTACAACAAGAGAAATTGTTGATAAATTTGAAGAAATCATCTTTCAAGAAGAAATAAATCATCTATTTGGGTTTTGTGATCTCTTCGAATGAGTTAAAGATGGATCTGGAGAAGGTAAGAGCAATCAAGGATTGGCCATCGCTAAAGAGTATCTTTGAAGTCAGAAGCTTCCATGGATTGGCTAGTTTTTACAGGAAGTTCATCAAGAATTTTAGTGGGATATGTGCATCAATGATGGACATAGTCAAGAAAAGACACAAATATTTTCATTGCACAGAGGAAGAAGAGAAAATTTTTAGGTTTCTGAAAGAGAGAATAATTGGATAGTTAGTTATGGTTTTTCCAGAATTCAACAAAACGTTTTAGGAAAGATGCGACGCAAGTGGATTTGCGATTGGAGTGGTCTTAAGTCAAGACAACAAGTCAATTGCATACTTTAGTGAGAAGATGAATGAGACCAAGATGAAATATTCCACATATGATAAAGAGTTCTATGCAGTCATACAGGTGCTGAAGAAGTGGAGGCATTACTTAGTTCCAAAGGAGTTTGTCTTATATAATGATAACCATGCTTTACAATTCATAACTCGACAGGATAAATTGAACCAGAAACATGAAAAATGGGTTGAATATATTCAGAGTTTTACTTTTGTTATAAAGCATATCTCTGGAAATGCTAACAAGGTTGATGATGCATTGAGCATGAAATGTTTGATTCTTTAGGAGTTCAAAGTGAAAACTTTAGGTTTTGACAATCTCACGGAGATGTACAGAGATGATCTAGATTTTAAGGAGGCCTATGAAGCATGTGAGAATCTAGTTCTTAGAGACAGAAGCTAATGGAATGAATACTTTATTCGGGATGGATTGTTGTTTAGGGGAAACCAATTGTGTATACCGAATTACTCTATGAGAGAGAACCTCTTAAAGGAAAAACATAGTGGGGGATTAGCTGGACATTTCGACCATGACAAGACTTTTGCACAAATGAATGGCTCATATTATTGGCCAGGGATGAGGAAGGATGTCAATAAATTCATGGACAGAAGAAGAATTTTTCAGCATGCAAAGGGGAAAAGACAGAATAAAGGGTTGTATCAACCATTGCCAGTACGAGAGAGGTCGTGGGACATGGTAAGCATGGATTTTGTGTTAGGATTGTCGAGGACACATAGGGGTTGTGACTCTATATTTGTGGTAGTTGATATATTTTCACAAATGACACATTTCATACCATGTTAGAAAACCAGTGATGCAACTTACATTGCAAATATGTTTTTCAAATAAGTTTTTAGACTTCACGGCTTACCCAAGAGTATTGTTTCAAATCGAGATACCAAATTTGTTGGTCATTTCTGGAGGACCCTATGGAAGAAATTGGGGATGAATTTATCTTTTAGATCAACATATCATCCTCAGATGGATGGACATACTGAGGTAGTAAATCGAAGTTTAGGGGATTTGTTGAGGAGTTTGGTAGCTGAACATCATAGTCAGTGGGATCAGATTCTACCACAAGAGGAATTTTCCTATAACGATTCACCCAATAGGAGTACAAGACAGAGCCCATTTTAGATAGTACATGGAATGCAACCAAAATGAGTATTTGAGTTGAGATACTTAGAGTAGAGTTAATTCAGGACTATTGGAGTTGAGGATTTTGCAACAAAAATGCAAGAGCTCCACAGAAAGGTTAAATACAGGTTACAAAATTCCAACCAGGAATATAAGCACATAGCAGATCAACACAGAAGCGAAATTTAGTTTGAAGTAGGTGATTTGGTTCTAGCGCATCTCAGAAAGGAAATATTCCCAAGCGGAACATACAATAAGTTGAAAATAAAGAAAATTGGACCATGTAATATTTTGCGAAAGTTTGAGGCAAATGATTACGAAATTGAATTACCAGATGGGGTAGGAATATCTCCCATATTCAATATAGTAGATTTATATCCTTACAGATTAGATGGAACATAGAGATCATAGGATTAGAAGAAATTTCAATGGATTAAATAGACGCCTGTAGATGAAAGGCCAGAAATGGAAAAGATTATTGATCAGAGAGTTGGTAAAATGACCCAGAGAAAAACATATTTTGAATACTTGGTGAAATGGAAGGGACATCCGATTGAAGATGCTAGTTGGGAAAGTGAAACAGACATCTAGAAAAATGGACATACGGTGAAAGAGCTCATGGAAAGGAGTCCATGAACTTTTTTAAGGAAGGGAGTAAGATGCAGGAGCATCATACACATGGGTGAGTGGAGGACAGTTGGAAATACACCAACGCACATTTTGAAGACATTTTGAATTTGAATGAAGGAACATTAATGTAATAGTTAGGAGGACGTATTTTCATTTATGTTTGAGGATTGTAAAACAGATATTGAGAATTTCTCTCATCTGTCGATGATGGAGGCATCTAACTGTAATGAATGTAAGGTAGTTGTAGATTTTAATTCGATTAGATAACTTAGATTAGTAGGAGGGAAAACTTGTAAAAGACACCCTTGTATGTATTGTTGTATTATTATTCTCATTGTAAGATATAGAGCAAGAGAATAGAGGAACAGAGACTGTAAGATCGAATAAGAAGATAGCTTTTTTCTATAGAACCCATGTACAAAAGAATTTGGATTAATATAAACAAGTTGGTCCAAATTCATGGTGTTGTGATAAATATTGTTTGTATCTTTGAATGGTATCTTACAGTTTGCTTATATTTCTCTTCTATGCATTTGTTTCAATGCTATGTGTATGCTTGTGATTTCATGGTGAATATATGAAGCATGTGAGAGTAGGAGTATAAGTTTCAATTGTGTCTCTTCCTGAGGATTCTTGCAAGGAGTGTAGTGAAGGGTGTGTATAGAGTGCATTGATGGAGTCTGATTTTTACCTCATAAAGCTCAGGAGGAAAACATTGTTCTTTTACCAACAAAAGCGCAAGTATCGCACAGAGTCTTGCAAGGTGTGCACAGGGTGAGTGGAAGTCTTAGAATTTTTCCAGCCAAGGAGGAAGGTTGAAGAATTGTTGTTGCAAGGAGTGCACATAGTTGAAGCGTGAAATAATCAGAGATTATTGTGAATGTCACAAGGTGTGCGCGTAGGGATTCTTTAAATCCATAAGCCAACAAAGAACCCATGCTTAGAGGGGATATAACCTTTGAAATTTTCAAAGGAAGAAAAAGGTCTGAAGCCACCTCACATAAGTTAAGTTCAAAAGAGAAAGACGCCAAGGAATTTAGGAGCCCTTTAGAAGTTTGAAAAGGAAGTTGACATTCTCGTAGGGAGAATCAGTGAAGTTCTATGGACCATTGGATCTTGTAGACCAGTGGAAGGGTTAAGGATGAGTGTCCTTCAGCACTCATAAGCTCAGGAGGAATAGTGGCTATTGGATCCAGATCAATGAGAGTCATTGATCTCATGCTTGAGTTTCGTCGTTTCGGAATTCAAGGCATGGAAGAAGTGGTGATTCAGGGTCGAGAGTTGTGAACTCCCAATTCACAAAGTCCAGATTGAATCAGGACCGTCATATCATGGGAGGTTCAGAGCCATTTATTTGTGGCGAGAAGCCATCATGATTTTGGCCATCAAGTGAAGGGATTGTTGTATTGAATTTGCCTGATGCGCGAAATACCAAGGTGTCGAAACATTTGGGGCCCGATCACATTGGAAGGTCACGTCAAGTGAAGTCAAGGGAGGAATCAATTTTCTGTTATTCTTTTCGGAGTTTCAGGGATTGAAGAGATAGATAGACCCACATCCAGGATCGCGAAGTCACGAAACCTGAAATACCCTTTTAGGTGAAGATTGTGGTCACATTAGTTGGCCATGTGGTTAAGAGTTGGCGCTTAGTGATTTCTTGCAAGAGCATAACTCCTAAGGACTTGTGGATACATACTTGTGTGTGGAATATTTTCTTTGAGTAAATCAAGGAGTCACTCAGACTCACGAGTAGATTAAGAACGATCCTTAGACCGGGAGGTCGAGAAGAAGCTACTAAGGTAGGGGGTGTCTGCGTCAATTTGTGAGGAAATGTGTTAAATGTATCGAAGAAGGAAAATGCAACACCTCCGAGAACCAATGAGGTAATTTGTACAAATCATGATTAGAGACTATCTAATTCTGAGCTAGACACTAGGAAAGAAAAATCCCTCTGCCATCATGATGAAGAGACAGGAGAGATGAAAGTGAAGTGTTTCATATTTCACATTTTGTAACCTTCACTATTTTAGAAATAAGGATAATGCCAACCGTTTAAGGTTGAGAACCTTTTGTATAAATACATATTTAGAAGAATGGACAAAGGATGATCCTTACCATATTGTAACTAAGAAAACTCATCCTTTGTGAGTATTAATACAAGTGCATACATGGATTCCAAATTTTGTGTAGTTTGAGTTATGTGATCTTCTTGTATTTCATATTTCCAGTTTCCTTTAATGTTACTCCTCAACAAGTGAATGACTGCAAGTTAGTACAACATCTACTGTAATCATATTTCATTTAATTATTTGATAAGCAAGTAGTTTTTCCTTTGTATTTGCTATCAACAAATACAATACCTGCAAGCTACTTGTATCACTATACCATATATCCTTTCAGAGGTGCATTCCACTCTTTCTTCTACTATAAACAAGGTAAGAATATTCTGTCATTGATGACTTATATTGTTTAATAGTTTTGTAATTTTCTCCATCAACACTCAATTTGATTAATTGACTCAGACAAAAAAAAACGTCCTATGTTCTGTTCAGCTATTAATTTCATTTGAGGATTTAAATTATTACATAAATAACGGAAGAAAAATCACTCTTAAAACAAATCATTCCTTAAATTCCTAATGCCTAACATTATGCTTTGATCCTTAAGTTTAATCTCAGGAACAACATCTTTTTGGCATCATTGTTGGGGATGGAGAAACAAAGTTATTTTTCCCTAGGAAAACAACATGGTAAGTTTCTCACTTTGATAGTGAACAAATATTGAATACAGTATTAAGGCTAATTTAATTTTTCACTTGGTGACTCCACCACTAATAAGATGGCATTCAGTCAAGGGAATACTGAAAAAAATCAGACGATAAGCAGACCACGCCTGTATCCGACCTTGAAAAAATTTTAAAACCAAGAGGATACCTCAAGAAGACAATTACATCCACAAGTAGAGTTTATAAACCCAAACCCACATAGTCTAATGCTAAGGTTCCACTTCAACAGTTAACTCCATAATAAGGTTCAACCCATAATCCATTTTGGAGGAACATCGACAGATAGAGTTGAAGCCAGAATCATAAACCCTGAGTTGGATTTACCCGAGATAAAAGATGAAACTGATTCAATTGCATCCTTTGCTAATAAAGGTAAAAGACCTATATCAATAAATTCTTTGATTGATATTCCATCAGTCCCCGAAATAAATTTTCTAGCTTCTTGAAGTTTCGAAGAACATATCTTACACTCTTATTCAATTCCTGTTGGATCTCTCGTTTATATATCTTGTAGGTCCGAAGAGCCTATTCCTCTTCTCTTTTTAGCCCCCTTTTTCAATTTTCTGTCTCCTAACAATTAGTTCCTAGAACCCCTTTCTCTTCATCCCGAAGTAGCTTAAAGTTCACTACACATCTTTGAAAATCCTCTCTATAATCTCCAAGTTTCATCCCCTATATTATCAATGGCTGCTGCCGGAGAAGGTGTTGTCAGAGGAGGTGGTGTTGAAGGTGGCAGAGGTGGAGGATATTTGGTGTTGGAGGAGGAGGAGGAGGCCCTCAAGGACTACCCCCACCCGCTATAACTTTTGCTAAAGTAGATGCTACGTATGCTCCTTTAGTCTTCCCAATTCCCCTCCACGATTTAGTCGAAAACTATATGAAAAACCTGCCAAATTTCACAGGAGAGGGAGACTTAACGGCCATTGAACACATAATTTTTTTCGATCAATTCGTCGATATCCTTGGCCTTGATCAAGACGATGCTTATTCAAGGATCCTAGTTCAAACTTTCGAAGGACAGGTGAGAACCTAGTTTCGAGGGCTACCGACAGGTTCTATTAGAACATATGACAAGTTGGAAAATGCCTTTCTTAGACAATGGGAAGAGAGGAAAGATCACCTTTATTATCTAACCGAGTTTGGAGCTTTAAGAAATAAAAATTCAAAGATAGTTCTCGAATTCACTCAGAGATTTAGTAAACTATATAACAAATTCCAGCTCAGGTTCAACCTTCCCAACCTGCAACAAAACTGACTTTCATCGGGGCTTTCGAACCTGACTTTGCCTTACTGTTGAGAGAAAGGAGAAATGAAAACCTCAAAAGAATGTAGGATGATGCTATAGAAATTGAGTCAAATATGATGACATTGGGAAAATTGAAAGATAAATTCAAAACAGGAAATAAAGAAACCAGACGATTCAGAGAACAAGCAAGACCTTCCAAATCTGGGAGGTCTGAATCTGGGAGGTCTGCGGAAGACAAAATGGATGACATGGAAAAAATAATTAAAGAATTATCAAACAAAATCTCGAGGATGGAACTGGACCAATCTAAAATGGATCAGTTCGATAGAAAAGATTTCAGAATAAATCCTAACCCTCAAATGCAACAAAGACAGATCAAAAATGAAGATCAGAAGACTCAGACCCCCTTTAAAAATGAAAATTTTTATAGGATGAGATGACATACAAAACTTTGAGGAGTTAGAGGAAGACATGAATAATCTTAGCAATGATGATCAAGAACCTCATTTGACGAGACAAGATTATGCAAGGTCTTTAGGCGTAGAATACCTGTTTAATGATGATAGCATAAATATTACAGAATATTCTTCTTATCAAGGTATCACCGACAATATAATGGATGATCTTCAACATAAGTATAATATAAGGCCTAGAAATAGAAATGTCACAACTTCCCAACTGAAGAAGATATTGACGAGAAGTAAAGTGAGTGAGACAGTTCAATCAGTAGTTGAAACATAGACTGCTAAGACAAAAGCAGTTGAAACGCAGACTGCCAAGACAAAAGAAATGGAAATTCCAACTGTCAAAACAAAGGCATTCGTAAAAGTGATGCAGGATCATCTCTCCACGTCAGCCAACCAGCCCACATCAGCGCATGCATTCAATGGGGAGAGACGCAACCCTCATTTCAAAATTTGAAATTTGAATGTAATTAAATGAATGTAAGGTTGTTGATCTGTGAATTTGTGATTTGCACAGGCATAGTTGTAGGGAGCCTTGAATGTTTGTAAGGCTTCAATATAGATCTAATTTTGGACTAGACAACCCATTCAATGTATAAGAATAGGGTAGGTGAGTTTGGAGGGAAGAGCTCAAAGAGCCCCCTCATGTAAAAGATCGAGAGATCTTCTTTGTATTATGAGAGTAGAGATATCAAAGAGAGAGAGCTAGTAGAGTATGAAGAGAGAGCTGAGACTCTATTGAAGTTCGTTCTTAGAACACCTTTGTAAAGAGGCATTTTTATTAATACAAACAGAAGCAGTTTTTTCTTCATTATTTATGTGTCGAATGAATGTCTTTATGTGTTCTTTATATGCTGTAGATGTATGTTAAGAATGCATTTGTAGGGATTGTTTGATTTAAGGGTTAGAGGTCTTTGAGGCTTCACACCAGGAGGGTTTGACAGAATGCTGCGGGTTTTGATAGTCGTGCACAGAGGGTGAATTTCTGAATTCTGTGGGTTTAGACAAAGGCGTGCCAGGAGGGCACAGTAGCTGAAATCATTGGCTCAGAGGAAGACCTCAAGGTTGATGAATACCTTGGAGGAAAGGCTGTGTATGAGAGACACAGTTGCAGACATAATCTTCGAGGAGTTTTGTAAAGCTCTGCCAAGTGGGCATTGAGCAGGTGCAAGAGTGCACAAAAGAAATCTGTTGTGAGTTCAAAAAAAGACAAGATCTCTGAGGAGTTTTGTACAGCTCTTCGAGGATGGCATTGAGCATATGCACAGGTTGCATTGAAGAAGAACTCTACTGTGAGTTCAACATAAGTCAGAATCACTGAGGATTCTAGACACTCTACCAGGACGACATTGAGTAGGTGCTAGAGAGCACAGGAAGAACTCTTTGAGTTATGTAATTGAAGAAGATTCCATAGAGGGATATTCACAGGGTTTCTAAACACCCTAAAAGACTCAGCAATCGGTTTCTTGAATGAAGAATTGCCAGGAGGAAATTAGAAATTCTCCATCTGCATGAGAAGGAAGAAGAGTAAAATCCCTTAAGAGATCTGAGTAACGGGAAAGCTCAAAAGAGATAGCACAATCATGCGTGCAAAGACTCTGCAAGGAGTGTAGAAGTTGAAGCATCCTTTGAGGATTTTAAAGGAGAATCTCAGGAGGAAAAGTGCCTTTGCGCACAGGTCATAGCGGCAAATATCGTAGAGGTAGGGGAACCCTTTGGAGAGTTTAGAGTCCCGAAAGCTCAGGAGGAACATCATCGTTGAGAATGCGGGCGAGACTCAAAGTTGTAGAGTTCACAGAGGGAAAGAGAAAAGGTCGAGGCCTTTGGACCCTTGGAGAATTCTTCCAAGTTCAGGAAGAACGCGGATGCTCAGGAGGAGCACAGCTGTCATCGGATCAGGCCGAGGAAGAGATCTGGACCGTTGGTTTTCCATGTCCAGGGAGTAGTAGGAGAGTGCACAGAGCGGGAGATATCATGAGCCATCAGATATTTCTCAGAATCATCGATAGTCGTTGGATTGGAAGGAAGTTGTGCATGGTTTAATCCTTAAGCATAGAACAAAGAACTGGAAAAGTCTCGAAGAGTGCAGAGTTATCAGGATTTCAGAATTTGGGATTTCGGAAGTCTTGATGACGAGAGGTCAGGACACTTCCCAGTGAAAGTCCCGAAATAGTGAAAGGATCACAACCATCCATTGGAAGGTGGACGCATGTCATGAGATCACCCATTTCGGGGATTCGGACATTGGGAAACAAAAGAGGAAGGAGTCTTTTGACTTCGCAAGTGGTGAAGCCCTGAAAGGATCTGGACCGTCCATCTGTGGAGGACACGTGGTGGAGATTGAGAGTCCATCGAGATTTCAGATATCAGGGATTCAAGTTGACAGAGGAGATTATGTCACAGGGGGTCACAACTCACGAAATCGCGAAACGATGGGGACTGCCCATCGTAGGAGGACATGTGGAAGCAATCCAAAATTTCGAGAGATTTTCGGAAAGGAGAAGGACACTTCGCCATTTCGAAAAATTGGAAATCGGGAATTTGGGAGTCCCGTTGACAAGAGGTCGGGCTCTCACATTGATACATTCCAAAAGGATCTCAAGCATTGGATCAAGAGGGGCTTAGAGCCATTGACCTTCTTAGAAGAGGGGAACCTAGGATTTGGGATTTTGGCATTTCGGAATTCGAAACTTTGGGAGTTTCGAGGACAAGATGATATATCATTTTGGGGATTGAAACTCCGAAATCGTGAAAGGTAAGGAACCAGGTGAAACCATATCATGATACCAGGGATCAACATTTCAGGTATCATCATTTCAGGAGATCAAGGGGACAGAGGTTCTCGACATCAGAAATCTGTGAGTCCCGAAACCTAAAATTCATGGTCGTGTACAGAAGACCGTGAGTAGGGAAGAAGGACCTGTGGATCAGGAAATTCGAGATTCCAGCAGGGAATCAAAAGAGCTAATTCAGCTCGAAGGAGTGATAGAATGATCTTGAGAGCGGACCATTGGCCCGAGGGTCAAAGAGGGGTCTGCACCAAAAATAAAGAAAGACTAACTAATAAATCAGACAAAAAGGAGATAGAGATCCCAATCAGAGAAGTTGAAAGGACAATGGGGAGTTTCAATCTAGAAAATGAAATTAATAAAATCAAGATCCCTATACCTTTGGTTGAACTAACAAAAAACACTACATATAGAAAACAAATTGCCAAAATAATCATTTTTTCAGATATTGAAAGTCATGCAGATGTTATAAAGTTAGAAGTTGATAAAATGAATATAATGTTTGGTCCGCATTTTGAACATGTCGGAGATTATGTTGCTCCTTTCTACATTACGATGATTGTGCATGATCATCTACTCCATAATTGTATGTTATATTCTGGAGCCTCCCACAATGTAATGCCCAAAGCTACTATGGAAAAACTGGGCCTTGAAATTACCATACCATACAGAGATCTGTATTCTTTTGATTCGAGAAAATTTAAATGTATGGGGATGATTAAATATTTAGTGGTTAATCTTGCACAGATTCCGGTAAAAAGTATTTTGATAGATGTGGTTGTTGTTGATATCCCTGCAAAGTATGGAATTATTTTATCCAGGTCTTGGGGCACCAAACTTGGAGGATCCCTTCAACTTGACATGACTGTTGGGATCTAAATATGTCATAAAATATAACCTGTAAGCATCATCTGAAGGTAGGCGCTAGCATAAGCATTTTACTTTTTGCCTATGTAGGTTCTTACCTTTCGTTTTCAATACCCGTTCTCCATAGATGCAACCCCTGCAAAGAGACAACAATCATAACAAAAGGAACGAAAATTGTTTCATTCAAATGAACATCACTACTTACAAAAGGAACAACAATCATGAAAAGGGAACGACAACCGTTATATTGGGCCGAACTAATGTTGTATTAATTGAGTTGTAGTACTTGCCCAACTATTTAATTTATCATACCGAGGTTTGTAAACTTACGAAGCACGTGCAAAGTATATACAATATTGAAGAGAAACTAATCTAATATAATGTTTAAGCTATGACTAAAATTGAATCATTAGTCTAATGCAGGAAATTGAAACACGCGACTTGGAATTGAAATTAATCCAGGAATGGGAAATTGCACAAATGGAATTAATCTAGAAATGGAGAACTACATGAAGGAAAAGAAAATACAACATGTGAAGAGTTGAATGACACAACAACATATGAGAGCTCTCACTAATGAAGCAAGTTTATATTACAATAATCAAATCAATCTTCATAAAACAATAATGAATGCATGAAAACCAAAACCATGAATCAAAGCTAAGAATCCCTTTCTCTTTCGAATCCTAATGACTACCATTAATGACTAATTTAATTCCATACTCTAATTGCATACTCTAATTGAATCCTCATGAAGAGAGAGAACTCTCTTTTATACATGAGAGCCTTGAAGATAAGACAACCATCTCATTATTACAGATCCACTTTTCTCTCAACCTATTTCCCATTATTACAAAATATAATCCCTTCAAATCCTCACACATATCTCTCATATATCTTAGATAATATATTCCAACCAAATCTCCATGATCTTCTCCTTGGAATGGGCTTGAATTATCTCCTCAAATATTGAAATGGTGGAGTAAGTATTTGAGAAGTCCTTTTGAATTAATCCTTCACATATTCCTACACATTACAAAGCTCACACATTTTTGAGATATATATGAAAACATGTCAATTTTATAACATTTAATCACAAATTCCCTTTTAATACTAAAATGAATAAAGTGGAAAATAATAAGGTGAAACCCAAATGTATTTATGGAAATGATGTCATGAAAGGTTAATGGGGCGATGAAATGTGAAGAATAATGAAGGGAAAGGTGGATGAAAATAGGACATTTATGAGCCCCAACAATGACGTACACTACAATCCTAATCTTTGGTGCACAGTTCACTCGCCTGTACAAAGAAACAAGGTTGGCATATACTATAAGTGACCTGCAGAATCCAAAAAATTACCCTATTTATGTCATCGATCAGGATTTAGGAAAATGTATATTATCCCTCGATGATGATTTAGATGAGCGTATAGAAGAAAGTTGTATAGAAAAAGAAAAAATAGAAAAAACAAATAAAAATGTAAATAATGTTGGAGTTTGGAAAATGTATTTTGATGGTGCTTCGTATTGTGAAGGAGAAGGAGTTGGAGTGTTGTTTGTGGCACCTGGAGATGAATTCATTATTCCCTTTTCCTACAGATTACAATGGGGCATGGATTATACCAACAACATATGCAAATACAAATCCATGGTTTTAGGATTAGAGGATGCCAGAAAGTTGAAAATTGAAAATCTGATAGTTTACGATGATGCAGAATTGATTGTGAAATAGATAAACCAACAGTATTAGGCCAAAAACCCAAGGCCGAGGTCATACAAAAATTGTGCCTCAAATCTGATTGAGAACTTTTTCTCATCGTTTAATATTCATCACATTCCCATAATGGAAAATCAACAGGCAGATTCATTAGCCAAAGTAGCGACAATGTTTGTACCTCATATTGTCCTCAAACTAAAGTATCACATAGAAATGAGGCACAAACCCTCAATACCAAACAATGTACAAGACTGGTAGGTCTTCAAAGATGATGACCAAATCAGGCAATTCTTAGAAATGGTGGATGAATTTTATGAAACACATATTGATCAGGAAAATCAGAATGACCCTGCCTGGATCATGCAGGAAGGTGAAGATCCTCAGGAGTTCAAAGATAAGATCTCTAATCATCGTATGCTGGTATTGAAAAATAATTAGATCCCTAAAGGTCTGATCCCTTTGGAAATATTATTTTATCATGATGACATTCCCTTAGAGTCTACCTTGCAGCCTCAACCTGAAGAGGTGGAAGATTGTAATATAGGCACCAAAGAAACTCCTAAGATGGAAAAAATATCTAAATACCTTCCTCCAGGAATGAAAATCAAATATTTCGAGTTACTCAAGTAGTACAAGGATTTTTTGCCTGGTCTTATGATGAATTAAGAACTTATGATACCATCGTAATCGAACATAAAATTCCCTTGAAAAAGGGAGTTAAACCTTTTAGGCAGAAGATGAGACAGATAAATCCTATACTACTTCCTGTGATAGAAAGGGAGGTAAAAAATCTACTAGATGCGAAGATCATTGTTCAACTTAGGTATTCTGAGTGGGTAGCCAATCTGGTTTCGGTGAGGAAGAAAAATGGTGAAATCAGATTGTGTGTAGATTTCAGAAACTTAAATGGATCACGTATTGGAAAAAGTGGTGAGAGAAAATAGAATGTATATGATTGATGGATTTTCAGGCTATAATTAAATTGCAGTCCACGAGAATGATAAATAAAAAACCTCATTCACCATCCCATGGGGTACCTTTATGTATGAAAAAATTCCATTTGGTTTGATGAACGCACGAGCCACTTTCCAACGAGCTATGGATATCGCCTTTGTCGAAAAAAGAGATAAATTTTTTGTCATTTATCTTGATGATCTAACCATGTTTTCTAAATCTGACACAAAGTACCTGGTACACCTCAAATAGACGTTTGAGAAATGTCGAAAATTTGGTTTGTCTCTAAATCCAAAGAAATATCACTTTGCAATGTAGGAAGGTAAAATCTTGGGCCATATAGTATCTTGAGATGGAATCAAAATCGACCCGAAAAGTGTTGAAGCTATAGATACTATCAATATTCCTAGGAACAGAAAAGAAATACAGTCATTTTAGGAAAAAACAATTTTTTAAGAAGATTCATCCCAAACTTTGTTGAAATTGTAAAATTCATTATAGATATGCTCAAAACGGATAACGAGGTCAAATGGACGACCGAAGCCAAAGCGTCATTTGAATGCATAAAGAAATATAGGTGAAGCACCAGTGATAGCCAACCCAGATTATGTGAAAGAATTCTTGATTTTCTCATTTGCCTCCAAACACACTATCACAGTCGTGCTCTTACAGAAAAATGATGAAGGTTTCGAGCAACCAATAACAATATTTAGTAAAATTCTCAGAGATGATGAACTAAAATATGATATATTGGAAAAACAAGCATATGTAATGGTAAAAGCCCTCAAATATTTCAGGACTTATGTGCTCCATTCTAATATAATTTCCTATGTACCAACTAGTGTTGTCAAGGATATATTAGTTCAACCAGATAGTGATGGAAAAAGGGTCAGATCATTAGCTAAGATTGAGGAATTTGACCTAGAAGTAAAACCAACCAAACTTGTAAAAGGTAAGGTATTGGCTAAATTATTATCCGAATCAAATTTCTGGGCACTTGGGATAAATCATCTACAATCTTACGGATATTTTTTAGACATAGACGAATTTGATGTTACTATACCTACAACCGAGATCCAAAAAAAATTATCTTCTTATGCCTGTTATAAAGACATAGTTTCTTACCTTCTAACTCTGTAGTGCCCAAGTGATATGACCCCTTCCAAAGCTAGAACGTTGAAATTGCACACAATAAAATATTTTATCATAGATAGCCAACTATATTATAAGGATCCTCTGGTATTTTTATTGAGTTGTTTAGTACAGTCTGAAACTAAGAGAGTCATAAATGAGTTTCACGAAGGGGTGTGTGGAGGGCATCACGCATGGAGAGCAACAACCTATAAAATCCTGAGAGATGGATATTATTGGACAAAATTATTCACTAATGTAAATGCTAAAGTCAGAGCCTGTAACCCCTATCAACTATTTTCAGGCAATCAAAAGATTCCCACATTACCTTTGGTCCCAGTCAAAACAAAAGCTTTGTTTCAACAATGGGGTTTGGATTTCATCGGTGAAATACTACACATTCAAGCGCACAACATAGGTGGATTTTGAGCGCTACTGACTATTTCACTAAATGGATGAAGGTCATTCCGACACGAAACACAACATATGTAATGGTGATCAATTTCTTAGAAGAGAACATTTTATCGATATTTGGATGTCCTCGGAAGATAGCTACCAATAATGCCCAAGCTTTCAAATCCATGGCTATGGTAAGATTTTGTCAAAATTACAACATTTTACTAGGACATTCCACAACCTACTATCCTCAAGGCAATGGATTATCTAAGTCCTCAAACAAGAGCCTAATCACCATAATTAAAAAAGTGCTGACGAAAAATAAGAAAGCCTGACATGTGCATTTGAAATATGTTGTGTGGGATTATAGAATAGGCACTAAGAAATCAATTGGAATGTCCTCTTTTCAAATGGTATACGGTACCGATGTGATTCTCCCCATAAATATTTCTCTTCCTGTAATGAAACTTTAGAAGGACACGAAGGAAGAGACAAATGACATCACCAGAAGAACAAATCAATTGATTGAAGTGGGTGAAAGACTCCGGAAATACCAGGATAACATAAAAGGCTTGTTTGACCAAAAAGATAAAGATAGGGAATTTATCCCTGGTGACCTGGTTTTAAAGTGGGATACTAGGATGGAAGACTCAGGAAAGCAGAACAAATTAGACCATATCTAGTGCAAACCTTTCAAGATCACAGCTTCTGAGGGAAAGAATTCATTTTTGTTAGAAAATCTCAACGGGAAAATCATTAATGCCCCTATCAATGGGCGTTACCTGAAGAATTTCATGCAGTAACCAGATTCTGAACTCCCATTGTACATACTGGTTTGATTTTCATATTTTTGTTTACAATTTTTCATTTTGTCTGTAAGTCTTTACTTTCACTTTAAATAGAAACAGGTTTTTCAATTTCATAAAAACAAAAATATAAAAATAAGTAACGCATAGAGCTTCGATCTACAGAATTTCCTGACAACTCTCATGTTTATTTTCATTGCAAGATATTTTTTGATAGTCGAGAGATAAGATATATCAGAAATCAATGCTCACGTTTCAAAACATTGGCTTTCTCTTGAAACAGGTGATAAATAGATAGTTTATTTGGTTGAAAATATAGAGAAAATATGAGGTATGAGCCTCTGCCCTACTGAACCAAGTTAAATTTTCAAGGAGATATCACTACGTATGACAAAAGTTTCATTTGTATGAATATTGTCACCTAATCTACAACTAGAGGAATATAAAATTACAGTTTAATTCTCAGGAGTTTTCTCTAGATAAAATAAAATTAAAAAAATGTTAAAATAAAATTAAAGTTAAAAAATGAAATGAAATTTATAATAAGAAAATAGGAAATAAAAATACGTCAAAAAAATAATTCTAGAATCAACAAACAAACTTGCATGGGAATGGTCGTGTGCACAATAGAACATCTGAATCCTCATTCTGTTTTTCCTTCTTATCCTCAAGCTAGTTTTTCCCATGATTCTAAATATCTTTTATTGATATTCATGGAGGAAAAAGGACTTCGCCTTAACTCTGAGAGCTCAAAAACAAGTTTTCAACATGAGAATAGGCAAAGAATCCTTATGGTTCCTTTGAATTTAACTGAAATAAAGTATGTTTTAGCTAATCGTAACTACTTTAGCTTTTCTAATGGATTTAATTTGATTAGTTCCACTTAAGGAAAGTCCCTGGAAAATAAAACATCCTCATGAAAACTTCGTTGTAGGCGAAGGTGTTTTGAAGGTTAGAAGAGGATTAGTCCAGAGTAATCAAAGTGATTTAACAGACCTATATTGCTAAATCATAAATAGCTATCATCCCTGGTATATTATATTATATACAAATTGATTTTCCCCACTTCATGTTTTAAAAACATAAGAAAAATGGTGAAAGGAAATTCATTAAATGATTGCCCTCATCTCATCATTTAAATGCAAAGTTACTAATTGAAGTGGTGAAAGGAAATTCAATGTGGGAATTAGATAAGTTCATTGGGGTACTGAACAGGCTCGCTGGCAGTGAAGCGTTGTTTATGATATCTACAAGGCTGTTATACATGTATTATAATGTACTCTGGTAACTATATCTTATTCAACTAGATCTACATTCTAAGCCAACATGAGCCTCCCTGATTAAAACATTAAAATTACTTTTCCTTGATGTGAAAAAAATTGAACGATGTCTGATAGATCAGTTAAGGTTATTTTGATTATCTCAAGAAAATATGAGACCAATTTTAAGAAAAGGAGTCCATTAATAAGACTAAATGCAAGACCAGTGAATGATTAAGTTTTAAAAGTTTTCATAGATATGGATGAAGTCCAAAGTCCTTCTGTGTGTCCTTTTTCAGAATGTGTTTCACAGAAATGAAATAATGACTCCATTTACCCAATAAAGGCTATTTGGTTTACTGTTCTTCTACGTCTCGTAGGGAGACGAGATCACTAGATGGATCCTATGTTGGAACACATATATATTTATAAAACTTTAGACTTTAATAGATTTCATTCTCGTTCAAATAAAGTAATGCGCTCTTGAGTCTCACCGTCGATTAAATATTTCACCTAATCGAACGATCCTAAACTATTAAAAGTTATGGAGCCGCCTACTCATTAAAGAAGTAAATCACTAACATTTGTTTTCCAAATGTCAGGTTTCGTAGTTTCGCGATACAGACAATTCAACATGTAGTAACTCCAAAATCCCGATATCTGAAATTGTGAAACCATCTTAAGCATTTAAATTGGATTAATTAAGAATTAAAAATGATTAATGGTTAATTAATCATATCACGATTTTGTGTTTCGGGAATCCTGCCGCGAGCAATTATCAAAGTCCCGATATCTGAAATCACAAAACTGTTTTAGGTTAATCACGATTATTAAAAAGGGTTAAACATGATTAAAATTAATTGATCACATCATGATTTCATGCTTCAAAAGTCATACCTTGAAACGTTATAGGGTATCTTGATACCCAAAATTCCAAAATTTACATAACGATAAGTGTGATTAACTGATACATTAATGATGATTATCATGTAATTAATCCTTCGCTGAATAATGACTCGAATAAATTCAAATTTTCATCTATTCTTTTCCCAAAATTTAATGACATTAATAATTTATTTATGACAATCATTCCAAATGAGATCTTAGACCACCACCTAAATCTTATTCATTAAGGAAAGTAAATTCTCTGCCAGTAGAAGTATTGAAAAATCAATATAATTAAAGTAAACGAAAATTGAATTTCAAATTTTATTGTGCGCTTTTACTAAGCTGTAAGTTTTCAAGGTAATGAGCTTTGTGTATTTCCTGTAATAGATAGTAAAGTTTTGATATATGATACCATGTCTCCTCGAAAAGAAACTAAAGCACCTGGTGAAGGATCAAGCTAGAACACAGATATCCTTTTCGACACTTCGCCCAAAAACATAGATGTCGTTAAATCCTGGACACAAGTATTCAATATTTTGTAGTATGAATTAGTCAATTTCCTGGACGACTAAGGTGATGATGAGACAGAGGCCCTAACTACCAAATAAAAAATTGTTTCCCAATCAGAGCTACATAAGATAGCGAGGAGGGCTAGACTCCTGCCTTACAATGATATGGTCAGTTGGGTGCTGGAGAACATTGATATCCCAACCAGGACCATTTTCAATTCACAAAAGATCACAGTTGGGGCTTTCCAGCTTTTGTTGGGAAATAATACCCTACGGACTAACAAGCTAGGGCTGAACTTGTACGCAGATCATGACCTCAAAGAAAACACTTTTAACCTATCACCCCAATAATCAAACCCCTTTTTTCACACACAAGCATGGAAAAGACCTACTAACCTTTTTATATCGATGTTTGATGTAGATCCTCTATTGCGCTTTATCCGCTTGCTTTCACTGCTCCTTCCAAAGGAAATCCTGCAATCAAAACAAAACACTACGCATGCATGCTATTTTTCTACCTAAGAGTTAGATATTAAGCATAAATCGAATAAAATATATATCACTCATGTATTGGGATGGGAAAAGTATTATTTTATTAATCTCAAGACGAATCAACTTACAATAATGATAGAGACCGGCCATCGTTCCTCGATCCTGATCCTGGGCTCCTCCTCTTCTTTGTCCTCCAACTGCTTTGCTTGAATTCTCCTTAAGCTTGAGGAAAGGCTAAAGGGTTGGGACAAATGGATTCGGCAATTGGGCAGAGTTTCTTTGCTATATTTTTCCTCCTTCCAAATAGTACCCCTACCCCTCCTTTTATAGGCTAGAAGAAGATCGGGTTTTGGATGAACTCTCAGCCATGCATGGATGGGAGTTCCAGTTAACTGACCCAAAGCTTTTCGTCCCGTCGGCAAATTTCCTGTTTTTGTGCTTTGTTAGGTAAACATGGGTTGTAGTAGGTCAGCCAACATTCCAACGCGTGCAGTAGTAGGCCTGCCAGTGTTCCAACGCATGCAGTAGTGGGTTAGGGCGCATTTTACTTGATTTAAGAAGATTTTCAAGAGTTTATTCAGCGTGGCTTTGGCAAGGACTGGATATGAGTAGGCCTGATGCCAGGTAAGCATGTGTGGTGCAATTTAGGGTTATAACAGATGCCCCCTAATGTGTGAGGTCAGAAGAGCATCTGATGG
>JZKD02S2197038.1:163845-178256 GCA_000966675.3 Picea glauca
TACTCTCCAACCTATTCCAAGGCCCTAGTCCTGAGCTAGTGTATGAACCCTACAAACAAAAAGTCTAATAGTTTTTAATTAGCGTTGCTTTTAATGGGATTTTTCACGTCACAAGATATGAAGGTGAAACTGATGGTGTGTAAAGACTCAAAGCAAAATGAACAAGAAATGCTTGGAAACAAAATCTTTCACATAAAATGCAAAAACCAACAACTTTTCAACAAGAAAGACTTCTTTTCTTTTCGACTTTTTCTAAGATTTCATGCAAAAAATTATGAAAAAAGACTTCTTCCTAGCCACTGATGCAGAAAACAAAATCTTCAAACAAAGAAGAAAATGAACAATAGATATATTTTTTTTATTTAATTGCAAAATGAAGCAACAAAGGGAAAATGCCGACAAGAACAAAACCAAGAAAACAAAATAAAATTCTGGCTTAAAGCGCAGATCGCAAAGAACCAGAGCAAAGATGCTCAAAGGCAATCAAGAAAACACCGATTCTAACACTTGTCTAAAAACCATAAAACAAATTTTTTTCTTTGTCTTTTCTATCAAACATCAACTAAAAAACACTAGGCTAAGGGTAAGAGGCCCTAACCTGCTGACTATGCATCCCTAGACTCAAAACCCCTGAGAGAAACACTTCTCACCATAGGAGGGGATGACTGCCCCACCCAGGCTGCAAAGCAACCAATCAAGCCCGCGACTGTCACTAAAACAGTACGTGTGCAAACGTGTGCTGAGCTATAACAGTGCGCGGGTACCCGTGGGCTAAACTTGAACAGGCCGCGGGTCTATAAAAAGCTAAGAAAAAATGAAACACAGGCAGCCTAGACCTGAAAAAGGCCTCTGGTATTGACAGTCAGGGTCTCTTAAAGGCTTGGATGCTTCTTTAACATAAAATAAAAACAACTGCAAGAAATAACAACATGAAACTAAGGAAAACTGAGACAAGACTATGAACCAGAAAGACTCAGACAAGATCCAGAAAGCCCCCTGAGAATGTAGAATTCTGACAGGGAAGAGGAGGACAGCCTCTCAAGCTCTCTGACTCTTACATGCTACTGAAACCACTACAACAAGCATTCAAACGTGGGCTATAGAAGGTTAGGGTGCGGGTTACATGCACGCAGGACTTCTGCAGGCTGCGTGTACCTCTGTGTGTCCCGATAGTAAATGTCAAGCAACAGTCAAGGAAAAAACTGGTATTAAGAACCAGGTTCCCTGCTAGCTCTGACCTAACAGAAAACAAACAAACAACGAAACAAAGAATCTACTCCTTTAAACTACCCAAAAACCTCACTGAAATCCGGGAACCCTAAGAGTACTATCCCCAGTGGAGTCGCCAATTCTGTTGTTGGAAAATAATACCCTACGGACTAACAAGCTAGGGCTGAACTTGTACGCAGATCATGACCTCAAAGAAAACACTTTTAACCTATCACCCCAATACTCAAACCCCTTTTTTCACACACAAGCATGGAAAATACCTACTAACCTTTTTATATCGATGTTTGATTTAGATCCTCCGTTGCACTTTATCTGCTTGCTTTCGTTGTTCCTTCCAAAGGAAATCCTGCAATAAAATAAAAACACTACGCATGCATGCTATTTTTATACCTAAGGGTTAGAGATTAAGCATAAATCGAATAAAATATATATCACTCATGTATTGGGATGGGAAAAGTATTCTTTTATTAATCTCAAGATGAATCAACTTACAATAATGATAGAGACCGGCCACCGTTCCTTGATCCTGATCCAGGGCTCCTCCTCTTCTTTGTCCTCCAACTTCTTTGCTTGAATTCTCCTTAAGCTTGAGGAAAGGTTAAAGGGTTGGGACAAATGGATTCAACAATTGGGCAGAGTTTCTTTGCTATCTTTTTCCTCCTTCCAAATAGTACCCCTACCCCTCCTTTTATAGGCTAGAAGGAGTTAGGGTTTTGGACGAACTCTCGGCCATGCATGGCTGGGAGTTCCATTTAACTGACCCAAATCTTTTTGTCCCGTCGACAACTTTCCTATTTTTGTGCTTTGTTAGGTAAACGCGGACTGTAGTAGGCCAGCCAACATTCCAACGCATGAAGTAGTAGGCCTGCCAGTGTTCCAACACGTGCAGTAGTGGGTTAGGGCGCATTTTACTTGATTTAAGAGGATTTTCAAGAGTTTATTCATCATGGATTTGGCAAGGACTAGATATGAGTAGGCCTGATGCCAGGTAAGCATGTGTGGTGAAATTTAGGGTTATAACACCAGCCAGAACATCTACAGGTGATATGGAAATTTTATACAGCACCAATTTTCATTTATAATGCTAGATTCCTAGTAGACTTTGAAAAGAAGGAATGTGCCCAATATGGAAAAAACCTTCTCGATTTAATTAAGGACTGGTACTCTCGCCCCGATAAGTTCGGAGTTGATTCCCATGGCATATACACAGTGGTTGCACTAGAACCTCACATAATGTACATAACAATGATGATGTGTAGACTCTACGAGAATGAAAACACAACCCATTTCTTTTTACCTTGGGAGCCTATTATGCACACAGTAACAGAGGGATATTCTTTTGATTGGGCCAGGATATTGTCAAACAGTTTGGTTTAAGATATTACAAGATATCAGTCACTAAAATCCAAGGGGAAACCAACCCAATTTTTCATGTTGGCTTATATCATGGACGTCGTTTGTCTTATAATAACTTTTCCTCTGATGGGCTGGAGTTGGACTCCAACTAGTGTTGAACCCATACATATTTATCATTCGATACTTTGGGAGGACAAGGAATTTTTTTTTTCTATGAAATATGCAACTAGTGGTGGTGTCGATGCATACCTCTATATATGGCTTCCCACCCCCCAGGATTCTCGACAAAATTGTGACAAATCTGGGCAAGATAGCAGATTGGTACACTAAAGAACATTTCTCCTATATTAGGGTTTTCGATTGTTCGGTTCCTCCACATGATCTACCTCAATTGTTACCATATCGATTGGTGTGTCACAAAGTTTCACATCAAACTGCACATGGGGGAATTAGCAAGGAGATGAAAGCAGCACAAAAGAAGGTATGGCCCATTTTTCCCATGCAAATTGGTATGTTTTCTCTGTTGGACTTCGACCATTCTAAAGTAGAATTTATGGCCTTGGAAGAAACAAAGTTAGTCAATATCAAATTTAATAAGCACGATCCATAGAAGATCATAGGTAATCACATGGCCTTCTAAAACTTAAAAAGATATGAACATGAATATTCTCCTCAAGACAAAATATTTTGAGGAGCAAGGTCCTATCAGGAGGTCTTGAACTGAGTTCAAGCTCTGGTGCCAGATAAATTGGACGGGTTTTATAACTTCCAGAGGCATCGAAGAAATATCCTCCCCAAAGTATTGCAAGGCGAAACCTCGATGCCCCTAGCCAAATAGAAAACGAAAACCCAAGGGCTAGAAACATGGAGCTCTAGTGGAAAGGACACCCATGACAATTTGGAGGAAATTGAGGCCTTGATAAAGAAGGCAGAAGAAAAGCCAGAATCCACACAGGGTAAACCAGCAATTGACATAGTCAGGAAGCAACCATCCATAGAGATAGGCAATCTTATCTACTATGTCACACCTCTACAGTTCAATAGAGAGAATCTGATGGTCGAAGTTGTATTCATAGGAGACCTTACACCTATTTCAGTAGAAGAGATACCTCCTTTGGAATTCTTCTTCAGTAAGAAAATAAAGGTGGTAGTAAGAAGAGAAACGCACCAAAGGGATGGTGTGACTATCAAGAATCATAGGATGTTATTAGATGTGTAGGCCCTGGAGGAGGAAGACTTCACTACAGAGGTTGCAGGATCATTCAGAGCTTTTGCAACAACAAACCAGTTTTCAGTGAGCATCCTGAAAGAGAAGTTGAAACAAAAATATATGTTGATAAGTCAATTACAAAATCCAGTGAAAACGGTGGAAAATAATGTCAAGAGTGAGATCAACAAGGATTTTGAGCAAATTAGAGCCAGTGATAGACAAGAAATCCAGCAGCTCAAATCTAGTCTTGATGAGATGCATAAAAATTCATAGACAAGCAATGAATTAGTCAAACAGTTTCAAGTGAAGGTAATCTTAACTGAAAAATAAGTAGTGGATATATCAACTTTACAAACCCAAACTCTAGATTTACATAAGGAATTGGAATCAACACAACAAATCCTTTTAAATAAGGTGGAATCTATCCAAAACCATTTTCATGTGGTAAATCAATCCTTAGATAAAATTTGTTGAAAAGAGAGAGAGGTTTTTTCCGCTCAGATCAATTTCCAAGCAGTAGTTGTGTCGTCATCAAGAGAAGGGGTATCTATGGTTTCCAGGTTGTCTCTTTCAGAGAAAATTGGAGGCGATATAATATTGAAGACCTAGGAAACTAACATTGTTGAAAGTAAAAGAATGGATAAATAAGTGAAGGAAGCTTCTGAAGAATCTTTTCATTCACTCGACAAAGATTCTTTAGCATTTAGAAAATATAGTATCTTTGATGTACTAAGACAAGTTGATATAGCGAAGCAACAACTTAACATTAAGACAAACATGGAAGAGGCTCAAGATGAAATATTAGAATTAAAGAAGATTGATATTACTCAGATAAATAGATGGCTAGTGAATCCTACTTTGCAGATACAGTGCATAGCTTCAGAGGATAGGAGAATGGAAAATAGATTGCCTCAATTAGAAAATAAATTATATGCTTTTGAGGCAAATGACTTAACAGAAACCTCTAGGCTGGTGGTACAATTTGTGAGGAAATGTGTTAAATGTATCGAACAAGAAAAAGGAAGCACCTTCGAGAACCAATGAGGTAAACTGTACACATCATCTATACAGATCATGATTACAGACTATTTAATTCTGAGCTAGACAACAGGAAATAAAAACTCCTGTGCCAAAATGACGAAGAGACAAAATAAATGCAAGTGAAGCGTTTCAGATTTCACATTTTGTAACCTTTACTATTTTAGAAATAAGGAGAATTCCAACCATTTAGGGTTGAGAACATTTTGTATAAATACATATTTAGAAGAATGAACAAAGGATGCTTCTTGCTGTATTGTAACTAAGAAAACTCAACATTTGTGAGTATTAATACAAGCGCAGACAGGGCTTTCAAATTTTATACAGTTTGAGTTATGTGCTCTTCTTGTATTTTATATTTCCAGTTTCCTTTAATTTTACTCCTCGACAAGTGAATGACTGCAATTTAGTACAACATCTAGTGTAATCATATTTCATTTAGTTATCTGATAAGGAAGCAGTTTTCCCTCTGTATTTGCTATCAACAAATACAAGACCTGCAAGCTACTTAGATCAATATATCATATATCCTTTCAGAGGTGCATTTGTTGGAGTTACTTCACACACACCTAGGATTTCTTTTTCCTAAGGTTATTACTTTTTTATTATTCATAATTAATCATTATCTAGTCTCCTATATTTTAGGGAAGAATATTCCACCTGGAAAATACTCTCTTTCAGTTGACACTTTAGATTGACTAATTGAGTTGAGTTTAGATGTGGCATTGGGATCATCACCATGCTAATTCGACATTTCCTTGGTATCATCACCAAAGTGGTGCATTAGCCTTGATTCTCTGATTTAAATCCTCAGTACTCTTTGTTCAATCAGTTAACTAAAGACTAGTTGACTAAATAACTCAACTAGGTGGCAGTTCACTCCCGTAACTTTCTGAGAGACTAGAATAGGTGGCAGTTCACTCCTGCAACTGTTGGTGTGTGTCCAGATCATTATAGACCACCACTATGGTGCATTGTTTCACCTCAATTCGAAATCATTGAGTTATACATAGTATATCATGTGTAAATTATTCATTATTCAAAACAGTTAATTAGAATTCTTCCATTTTGTCTCTCCTTCTTCTTCCTTCTCCAATTATCTATGCAAATGTGTGTATTATTTTTTAGCTAGATCTATTATGTGTAGTTTCAACACATTTACATGGTATCAGGGTCGATGGACTGCTAAGCAAAATCTACACCAAAAATTTTTGTAGGTACAAAAGATTGAAGATAGCGGAAAGATGGAATTCCAAAAAGAATTCATTCTTACTGCTTACAACTATTTTGCATGGAAGGAGAAAATATCCATACATATCCAATACAGAGGGTTGTATAGGTTAAACATGAATACATATAAAAAGTTGACATCAGCCATAGAAAAATCCAAGTACTTAAATCACATGGATGAGGCACTCAGAACAATTTGTAGTCTTATTTCTCTCGATCTCCTTTGTCACATATCTTCCTGTAAGACTCCCAATGAAGCCTGGAAAATATTGGAAGGGCTCTTTGGAAAATAGGATGAGATCAGGTTTCACATGTTGGAGGTGGATCTTCTCACATTAGATCCAAAAGGATTCGACAATATCCAAGATTTCTTTACAAAATTCAAGGATTTATTGTCGCAACTCAAAGCTTGTGGGGTTGATAAATTGGCAGAGGAGAAACAAATGGTTCTCACCATTCTCTCCAATATTGGACTTGAATTCTCTGTATTCATATCCACATTCCATACTATCAGATTTGCCTCTGGAGCCACCTAGAAGATGCCTTCTCTTGAAGACTTTATCGAATCCTTGACACAAGAGCAAACCAAGCCCATCAACATGGGTGCAATCAAAGGCCGAAGGGCGCATGCACTCACTGTGCATGATTCCAGCCAAAAATATCAGAAATCTAAAGATAAAGATAAGTGGAAAACTCATGCACATACAAAGAAGGAAGGGTACACAAAACCCTTCATCGATGCCTCCAGATCCAGAGGAAAGGGAAGAAAAGGAGAGAAAAGCACATATTGTCACAAAGGATTCCATTCGGAATCTGCATTCATGAAAAAACAAATATATATGATGTCTCATATACTTTAGTAAAAGAAACTTGGATATCGCATCCTCGAGGGTGCAAAGAAGAAGAAGAATCTAGAAGATCTAAATTCCAAGAAAGGAAATTCTAGCCATGCCTTGATTTCCATCAACTCCTCTCTCGATGCTTGGATCATAGATTCAGGAGCATCACATTACATGGATACCTCAGAAGCAGTATATTCTTCTTTGGATGCATGCAAAGGTCCTCCTATTCTGATGGGGGACAACTCTTCTGTCGAAGTCACCGGCAAAGGAAGGATTGAACTCACCAGTGGAAGCTTCGAGAATGTGTTGCATGTTCCCAAGATTTATATCAACCTTCTCTCTGTGTATCAGATGATGAATTCTGGCACCGGAAAATAAAGTCATATTCACACAAAATTCCATGGACATATACGACATGAAAACCAACTCCAGGGTTGCTACCAGTGAAGTAAATCATCAGTCTAGATTGTATACATTTTCTGAGTTCATTGAACTTGATTCTGCTTTACTTCTTACTCATGCTAATGAAAGTAGTACGATATGGCACGAAAGGTTTGAACATTTGAATTTCAGATACATGCAACAAATTAGCAAGAAAAAATTAGTTGATGGTCTACCAGACATCCATTTCTCCAAGGGAGTATGTGAGGGATGTGTTCTCAAAAAACACCCTCAAGAGAAATTCGACAAAGGAAAGTCTCAGTGAGATTCTGCACCTTTAGATATGATCCAAAATGACCTTATGGGTCCTTTTTCGCATCTATCCATCAAAAAAGCGAGGTTTGTTCTCATTTTTGTTGATGATTTCTCACGTTTTGCTTGGATCTACTTTCTCAACAAAAAATCCAAGGTCTTTCAACACCTCAAAGATTTCAAAGCTTTGGTTGAGACATAGTCCGGAAATAAGAACAAAGTCCTCTGAACTGATAATGGGGGAGAGTATGTGAATCATAAGATCCACAATCTTTTCCATGAGGTAGGGATTCAATTGCAACTCACAGTTCCCTATACTCTGCAGCAAAACAAAGTTGCTGAGAGGAAAAATCGATCTCTAAAGGAGATGGCATCTTGCATGTTGCATGCAAAGTCACTACCACAGAGACTATGGGCTGAAGCACTTAATTGTGCAACATACATACAAAAAATATCTCCTAATAGATATGTCAAGGATAAGACCCCCCTACGAGGCTTAGATCGGCCTTAAACCAGAAGTGACCCACTTTCACATTTTTGGTTCACGTGCATGGGCTCGGATTCCCTCTAAAAAGAGGAAGGCACTTGATCCACAGAGAACTGAGTGCATTTTTGTTGGATACCCTAATAGTGTGAAGGGATATCGAATTATTGATATTTCCTTGGGCCGGATCATCATTGAGCGTAGTGTCCAATTCAAGGAAAGTGTCTCGCATGTACCTCAACAGTCGAATGTAGACACCTTCACTCTTCCACCTGTTCGAGATGATGAGCATGCACATGTCGAATCTTCTTCAGATGAGAGTTCTAATTTAGAGGACTCGGATGATTCAGATTCAGAGTCAGATTCAATACAGTCAGATGCAGAGTCAGAGCATCTAGATCTAGTTGTAGAGCCAGAGAAGAGGCCCAAGTGGGCATAGACTACACTTCAGGATCTAGGGGATCTCGTTGGTGATCCAACAAATATTAGGAGGACTCAATCTGATTTCGTGGAGCCTCCTGTTGCACTCACTACCACTGAACCATTTCCCTCTAGGCATCTTTTCTTGGTTCAGTCTTTCGATCCATAGTCTTATGGCGAGGTTGTTGCAAATCCCTTTTGGGAATCTTCCTTGCAGGAGGAGTACAACTCCCTCCTCGAGAACCAGATTTGGGATCTTGTTCCCCTTCCTTCTAGGAGGAAAATTGTCAAAGGTAGATTGGTTTATAGGACCAAGAGTGTAGTGGCTGGACAGATCAGCAGATACAAAGCCAGGCTTGTCGCCAAAGGCTTTCAGTAGGTTCATGGTATTGACTATGATGATACCTTCGCTCCAGTAGTGAATATGGATTCCATATGATTGGAACTTGCCATTACGACAACCAAGGGATGGGAAGTCCACCAAATGGATGTGAAGAATGGATTTATTCATGGTAATATCTTTGAGGAGATCTACACGGAGCATCCCCAGGGATTTATGCAGGACTCATATTTGGTCTGTCGACTGAAGAAGTCACTTTATGGCCTAAAGCAAGCTCCAAGGGCATGGTATGACAAGATGGATTCCTACCTATTGTCACATAACTTTGTATTTTGTAAATCAGACACAAATGTCTACATGCTCAGGACGACCGATTGAACTATACTTTTAGTTTTGTATGTCGATGATTTGTTGATCACCGAGTGCTTGACTTTAGCGATTGTTGTAGTCAACAAGATTCTACATGAAATTTTTTTGATGAAGGACATGGGTCCACTACACTTCTTCCTTGGAATTGATATCAGTCAATATGCATCAGGCATTAAAGTATCTCAAGCCAAGTATGTACAAGATCTCCTTGAGAGATTTCACATGACAAACCGCAAGTCTGCTCTAACTCCTTTCCTATCAGGAGTCAAACTTGAGGATGGCGGGGAGACTCCACTGGTTGACAGCACACTATACAAATAGCTAGTGGGGAGCTTATTGTATCTCACACACTCCAGACCAGATCTCTCCTATGAAGTTGGTGCAGTTCCAGGTTCATGCAGCAGTCGCATGAGCTACATTGGAAGGATGCAAAGTGTATCCTTCGATACATACAGGGCATCATCACCTTTGGGATTCATTATGTAGTAGACTCTACATTAAATCTCATTGGGTTTATTGATTCTGACTGGGATGGCGATAGCATTGATCACAAGTCCACATCTGGTTACTCAATCAGTATTGGTTTCAGGCCTATCTATTGGTCAAGCAAGAAGCAATATGCATTTTCTCTATCTTCAGTCGAGGCACAGTACAGAGGGGTAGTTAACATAACCATTCAGGCTATGTGGCTACAACATTTTTTCACTGAGTTGGGCATTTAGTTTCATCGGCCAATCGTCATCTGCTATGACAACCAGAGCACTCTGAAGTTCTGTAGAGATCTAGTTAAGAGGTAGCAGACGAAGCACATCGAGATCCACATGCACTACATCTAGGACTTAGTACATGAGAGTATAATCGACTTACAGTTATGTCCTTCAACAGAACAGACGACAGACATTTTCACCAAGACCTTCACTGAGAAGAAACTCCATTATCTACGAGGTCATCTTGGAGTGAAGGAAACAGTTTCCTAGAAACTATAGTTCTTCTTTTTACATACATTGTACCTTGAGGGGGGGGGTTTCCCATGAGGTTTTCCCTCTTTCCTCACTTTATTTTCAGTGTATCTTTTGTACTTGGGTACCTAACATGGCCTCGTTGCTGGGACCCAATCTTTATTTTCACCATAGTGATGTTCATGGGGGGTGTTGGAGTTACTTCAAACACACCTAATATTTATTTTTCCTAAGTTTATTCCTTATTTATTATTCATAATTAGTCATTATCCAGTCTCCTATATTTTAGGGTAGAATATTCCACATGGAGAGTATTCTCTTTGAGTTGACACTTCAGTTTGACTAGTTGAGTTGAGTTTAGATGTTGCATTGGGATCATCACCATGCTAGTTCGACCTTGCCTTGGTATCATCACCAAAGTGGCACATTAGACTTGATTCCCTGAGTTAACTCCTCAATACTCTTTGTTCAGTCAGTTAACTGAAGACTAGTTGACTAGTTAACTCAACTAGGTGGCAGTTCACTCACGTAACTGCCTGAGAGACTAGAATAGGTGGTAGTTCACTCCCATAATTACTAGTGTATGTCCATATCACTCTAGACCACCACTATGGCACATTTGTTCACCTCAAGTCAAACTCATTGAGTTATACAGAGTATATCATGTGTAAATTATTCTTTATTCACAACGGTTAATTAGAATTCTTCAATTATGTCTGTTCTTCTTCTTCCTTATCCAATTATCTCTGTAAATGTGTGTATTATTGTTTATCTAGATCTATTATGTGTAGGTTCAACACATTTACAACAATCCTCTCTTTCTTCTACTATAAACAAGGTAATATTCTTCTGTCATTGATGCCTTAGCTTCTTTAATAGTTTTGTAATTTTCTCCATCACCACTCATTTTGATTAATTGACTCAGACAACGAAACATGACCTCTGTTATGTTCAACTATTAATTTCATTTGAGGATTTAAATTCTTACATAACTAACAGAAGAAAAAACACTCTTAAAACGAATCATTCCTTAAATTCTTGATGCTTGACATTATGCTTTGAGCCTTAAGTTTAATCTCAGGAACAACACAATTCTTCCATTGAAAATTCTCCCGACGTAACACATGATAATATACTTATGATAAGTTTATCATCGTTCACTCCTTTTATTGATCTCCAAGGTGTTATAGTCATATCATCATGAAGATTTCTTATGTCAAGACCTGTCTTACTTGTGCCACATATCAATGGTTTAGCCTTCTTAACTCTTTGATTTTTTATACCAACATTTTCCCATAGAGTTAAGATCTCATCTCTCAAATCCCACATCTGTCCAGATCTAAATCCCAATTGAAAATATTTATCCATGGCTCTAAATATATCACTTCCTTTGCGACATTTTTCTTTTGTATTTTCATCATCAAGTGGGAATCCTATTTCCATACAACATTGCTTCTTAAACTTAACATCAACATTTGATCTCTCCCCGTGCAATATTTCAGAAAATTCAATGTGGATATATCTCAACCTTTGAATGAAGGTCATATACATTTTGTACTCATTGTCTGTGTTATGATACCATACCAGTAACTTTGCTTCTAAATCTGTTAAACCAACATAAATTATGCATTTCTCTGTCTCAAATAGAGGATTATTGGGATATTCTTGCATCAATTCTCTTCTAGCCTCTGCGGAATGATTTCATCCAATGACATAGTATTTGTAGTCAAAACATTTTGATCTATCAAATTCTTCCCTCATAGGAACTTCCATTGGGTCAAAAAGAACTAGGTAGTCAACCACATGTACATATGGATTGTATCTAATCAATTCTTTGAAATTGTGAATATGAAAGTGATGTGGTTTTCTTATTAGATATTTTTCCTGCCCTTTTGTGGGTTTATAAAGTTGTTTCAAATTCAACTGCAATGTGTGGCCATCATCAACTAAGTTTTTCATCCTAATCCTATTTTGAATGGCATTTTTTGTTTTTTTCATAATACCATCCTCTAGGTCAGTATCTAGTGTTATTATTTCTCTCCTACCTTTAGAACTTTCACTATAATACTCCGAGATAACGATGGCTTCTTGAACATTATCAACATTTGTTTTCTTCCTCTTATGATTTAAATGTGTTTCATCTAAATCAATGATTTCTTCATAATCAATAGGAATAGAATCATCATCAACCATTACTCTTTTTCATTTATCTTTCTTGTTCTTTTTTCGATAAGGAGTGATAATCTCATTGGGACCAATCTCAACAAGCTCTTCATTTGGAGTTTCCTCGTTTTCAAATGTAAACCTTTTAGGATTTCTAGAATGAGGGTTTTTCTTTCTTCTTTCATGTTCTTGTCTGTCTACTCTTGCAGCATCAACCTCCATTACTTTCTGTTTCTTTTTCCTTCCTTCTTGTGTCTTTTCAATATGAAAAACATTGATGACATCCATGATATCATTCTATGTAAATTAAATCCCCACTAACATATGTGAAAGTCATTCAACAAAATCCTATAAGAATAAAATAGAACATTTTCATGTTAAATAAAATTAAAACATTACCATGTTACTAAAAATAATAAATGACACAAAAATATTAAAACATTACCATGACACTAAAAACAATAAACGACACAAAATAAGAAATAAAAAACTTACATTGCCTTTCTCAGTGTCATCAACGATGGATGCACATAATTATGAAAAACATTCATTCTTGTTATAATTGCTCAATTTGAAACAATATCTAAACTTGATATAAGTTCTCCCCTGTTTGACAAGTGCATAAAAAATATCTATGGCTGGCACCAAATATATATCTCGTAACAAGCCAAGTGCCTAATAATTTCCTTGCACATGTTCTAATTCGGCACAGTACAAATATATATGATCTCCATTGTCTCCTTGCTTATCTTTAACAAACCAAGAATATTCTTGTTTGTTTTCACCTTCCACATATTTCCACTCTCTAACATTCTTCGTTGCCCTTGATAGCTCAGGTGTTATGCTATCATTTTTTTGCCTAACATTAATGGAGGTTCTAGTTGCATTTTTTGATGCCATTATTGCAGGTCGTGATCCGAATATAGTCATAGATAATCTCTTTCCTGCCATTTTCCTATATTAAGATAAAATAAAAAAAATTAGGCCTTTCACATTATAATAAACTAAAAACACAACATTGATTATAAAAGCTAATTTAAAAAAACAATTAGTTTTTTTTATACATGTGTAATATGTGATACATATTACACATGTGTAATATGTGATACACATTACACATGTTTAATATGTGATACATATTACACTTGTGTAATATGTGATACATATTACACATGTGTAATATGTAATACATATTACATTTATGTAATATGTTTAAAAAAAAACAATTAGTTTTTTTTATACATGTGTAATATGTGATACATATTACACATGTGTAATATGTGATACATATTACACTTGTGTAATATGTGATACATATTACACATGTGTAATATGTGATACATATTACACTTGTGTAATATGTGATACATATTACACATGTGTAATATGTAATACATATTACAAATATGTAATATGTAATACATATTCAAAATATTTAATATGTAATACATATTACATAACTGTAACATGTAATACATATTACATATTTGTAATATGTATTACATATTACATTATATGTAATATGTATTACATAATATGTAACACATAATATGTAATAGCATTTTACATATTATGTAATATGTAATACATATTTCATAGTGGTCGTGGGGGCTAGGGCTAAAAAACTAACCAACCTAAAGAATTTAACAAAAAACTAACCTCTGAAATGCTAAATTCTCCTCAACTCTTCTTGCTAGATTCTCTTTGGATGTTTTCTCAAAGTTTTAGCTTGATCCAAATCCTAAAACAAATACTGCCCAAGATATAACACAATATAAAAAGATCAAACAAGACTATGTATATATAACACAAATGATATAAACTATTGTTAGTATAATGAATGTGGGATAGATAAAAAGTAGGTATATTGTCTACATATATACCTAAAATTATATGGATCATCAATATGTTTAATAAATATGGGATAAATAAATAAACATGATAAATAACAAAATAAAAGAATAAAAAATGTTTTTAATTTTTTGTGAAAATAAGCAAAAAAAATTGGGGGGAAAATTTGGAGGGAAACATTTGAGGGGAAAATTTTCGAGGGAATATTTTGGGGTGGAATTTTGGG
>JZKD02S2197038.1:179343-194017 GCA_000966675.3 Picea glauca
TCATTTGTGTTCCAAAAATAGAAAACATATCAAATACAACACATTCAAATTCAATTATAGTCAATCAAATCAAATTTAATCACAGTCAATCCAGAAATTGATAAAACTTATGCATTATAGAGCAAGTCAAACATATAAACAGAGCTTATAAACACGCTGTATAAAAGAGGGGAAATTATACCATTACAACTGTTGGAGTTATGTCATCTTGGAATTAACAATTGCAGTCGCAGACTCAACGTTTTTAAACAAGATTGATCCAGTATTCCGTTGATTTTTATCATTAGGTTGCCCCTTATCGTTCTGACCAGTGAGCCTAGCTACATGGTTCTCCAAATCCTGAATCTTGGATTGCAGCTTTGGAACATCCAAATAGTACCTTTCTAACCACAGTCCACACTGGTCGCAGGGTGTAGTAACCTTTTGAGCAGAAGGAGGGTTTGACGATTCACCACGGGTTTCAAAAGGTGGCTTGATACCAGGATAGTCTGGGTTATCCCGAAGACAAGGAGGCAAGTTATCAAAGAAATTGTAATGAGTTTGTTCACCACAGAAACCCTCTTCAACTAGAAAGCGTTCGATGCTCGAGTCAGAGTCCTCACTGATCATGATAGGCTCTATTTTGGCAGGAGGCTTGGACTTATTTCTCTCCATGCGAGAGATCATCCTTGCGTTTCTCTTATTTTTAGCAGTAGTGTTTGCCCCGGCCTCTGTGGTTATGGGTTTAGGTTCGTTAGTCACAGCCATAGGTGAATTCGCAGATGGGTTGGGCTTAGGTTTAGGTAGTAAAACACTATAGGGAACAGGGGTAGATTTACTCTCAGATACCATAGGCTTATCGATTGGAGGAGGGCTTGATTCCTCACAACCGTTGCGGTTGAGGAAATCGGGCTAGGAAACTCGACGTAAACCAAGTTCATAAACAACCAGTATTTTAATCAACCCAACATGAAAAAGGCTAGTGTCATCCTGACTTCACTTATACTTCTTAGCCATTTTAAATAATCTTTGGTGTAGATAATGTGGCAAGCTTAACTCAAAACCCATAAACACCATCATCAAACGTAGATGAAACAAAAAAAACAAATCCATACCTGCCTTCCCAAGTTACGAACTGCTTGAGGATCATCAATAGATTATGCCAGCGGGGTTTCAGCATACTCGCAGGTAGTCCTCTGTTGCACGACCTCACTGTCCGAGAACGAAACAACAAAGTCCATGGGACATCGTTTACTTTATAGCTTTTGGACCACTTTTCTCCCTTAACAGGCAGACCAGTTTCCAGGCTGAGAGAGTGTTCGGTGACTTCGAGCTGGAGGTCTGCGACTTTGGCTCGACAACCGTCAAATGACAGTGTGAATTGCCGAGCAACAGGGATATTAAAACCATCGAACTTCCGTATAAACGAAAGCCACCTGAATTCTTCGAGGTCGACGTATGCACCATCGAATGTTAACAGCGCTTGGCTGCCATTAGGTTCGGCCCTCACAACAGGAACCATAACCTCTGCTCATGGTAGGTCTCACACCGTTTACACAATGCACAGAGTGAATTACGATAGGGTTTGCATATTTTGAATGCTGGATGAGACCGGAAACAACTCCAAGCGTGCGAAGGTGGTGGGATTACCATCACCACGTATTACATTGATGAGCCTGTTCCGAGCTGTTTAAAACCATAATCATTAAAACAAATGTATCGATCAGCGAGTTGGTGAATCACCAGTTCTACATGCCATTTACCCAGGTCAGAACCAACACATCATATGATATCAATGCGCCAAGTGTTAAGTCTAAAACCAACACAGTACCAACATTAACTACCGATTTAACGTGCCAATTCCACCGTTTATTCAATCGCTTAATAACAGGGTTTAGTGATAATACATAGCTCGGGATCATATATCAATCATCGTATAATACAATATTTGCAAACATAGTATGCCAAGTATAAATTTGTAAAATCGAACATGATTAACTTATGCGCCTTGAAACCATTGCCAACATACCTTATAAAGTTGCCAATGTATTTGGTGCATACCATATGTGTTTGTACTCCAAAGTCCTAGAACCATACAATCAAAATTCCTTCATATAATAATCAAGTGATAGTTCAAAGCAAGGATAAAAATCAATATGACCAAATCCATTACACAATTTTCATAGATAAGACCAAAAACTTTCATGCCCAAAGGTTTTACAATGAAATATATCCAAATGCGCAATCAAGAATGCTCAAGAACATAAGTTTGATACAACATTAGCAATCAGATGATAAACCGGTGATCAAGTACCAACCAAAGACGACGACAATCTAATCAACAAAAGAAGTGTTTTCACACTTGCAGTTGTGAAAAACTGGGTCGATATTGAATTGTAATGATCGCAAAAATAAGATGAATGTCCATTAGCACAATGCGACGATGGTTTGTCGTAATATGACAAGGGGTGTAGGCATCTTTTTGAGAGCAATCGAAAAAAATGGGTTGGCTGCCAACAGGTACCGATGAGGATAATGAAGAGTTTCCTCCAAGTGAGGATTTTGAAGCTAGTAATGAGGATGACGACGAATATATTTCAAGTGGCAATTTTCAAAGTAGCGAAGATGATTACGCCATTGGTGGTCACTCTTTCTCGAGTGATAAATTAAAAAGAAACAATGTTGATGTTGATTTTCCTCCAAGTGAGGATTTCCAAGATATTGATGAAGGTTTTCAAGGCAGTAAGCAAGATGGTGAAAATTTTCACTCAATTGGGGATTTTGAAGCAATGAAGATGATTATTTCAATAGTGGACACAATGTTGATGATTATTTTCCTCGAAATGATTATGTTGATGATGTTGTTCTCAAATATTTAGCTGCAACAAATGAAGGTGATCGACATTCTCTAGTTCAGTCTCATGACAATGTTTTGTTTGATACTCCTTGTGGTGATAAGGAAAATCCTTCTGGTGAGGATGTTGAAATAGTGGAGACATTGAAAAGAAACATTGTGTCTAGGACCAAGATTAGACCTTTTTATATCAATCCAAATCATTCCAGTTATACAATGTCTAGGAAAAAATTTCGCACTAAATCAATTTCCATAAAAGAATTGATTTCAAGTGAATGTTGTCAAAAGAATTGTTTGAAAAGCATGCACTACATGTATGCCTTGAATAAAAGGAAGACATATTTGTCAATGAACAAGAGCATGGAAAATTCATATTTGATGGGGTCCATGATATCCACCAATACAATATATGATTATCACATTGGGAATATTTTACTTTGCAGAAAGGCTTTCAAAAAAATTCACTCAATTGGTAATCTTCGTCTATCAAGAATCCATACAAGGTTGGAAAAAGATCCATTATTTTATTCAAAGGTACATCATGGACAAGAGAGCGTTCCATTCAAAAAAATTGCATTGTCATGGATGCATGATTTATTTTCCAAACATGGAGAGTGTATTCCAGATAGAGACACAATACATATTTCAGATAATTTTTCAAGGAGGGAAATCTACAACTTGTACAAAGCATATGTTGAAGGTGTTGAAGGAAAGGGTAATTTTATTACATATGCATATTTTATAAGAATACAAAAGAAAGAATTCAACAATGTTTGTATTCCTAAGAATTCAAGGGTGGGGATTTTAGTATATGTGATACTCTTAAATCAAGAAGAGATAAATTTGAAGGGGAAGAAAGAGGTATGTATTTACTATTTTGTTTTTTTTTAAATGAATAGTTATCAAATATGAAAACATACGATCAATATTTACATTTTATGTCATGTGTAGATTCCATAATCAAAGCACTTCAATAACATCAGAATCAACAATCAAGTGAAAGACAAAAGTTTTACAAACATCAGAAGAAGTGTTATGATGCTCCAAACAAATATTTAGGTATGATAATTGATGGAATGGACCAGAAGAAAACACTTCTACCACATTTTGTTTGTACACCCAAAAATTTACAGGAAGAGAATTTCATTAAGTTTCACTTGGTTGGTTGTATGGTTTTCATTGGAAAAATGTGTCCAAGAGTTTAATTCACAACTCCAAATATTCATAATGATGGAAATATGACCATCACCATAATTCATCATGTTCTCACTCATTGGTCTGGAATTCTTCCTCAAGTTCTCTATCTAAAGTTGGACAACAATAGTCATGAAAATAAAAATCAAATTGTGTTTGGATATCTAAGTGTGCTTGTTGAAATGGGAATATTTCAAAAGGTGAAATTTAGTTTCCTTCTTGTTGGACACACTCATGATCATATAGATCAAATGTTCAGTCGTTTTTCAGTATCATTGAAGAGTGAAAATGTTGGAATTATACCATCATTGATTGAATGTATCAAGAAATCATACATTCCAAAGCATGTTTTTCATGTATTAGAAGAAATTGTTGATATGCGAAGATTTATTTAGGGATCACATTGTGAAGAACAATGTATTGAGCAGCTTAATGACATTAGCTTCCAACATCAATTTTGTTTAAAAAACATTGATGGGAAAACACATATATGGGGAAAGCAGTATTCAAATACTATAGAATGGGGGCCTTCATCATATTTATCATTTTTGAATTTCATTCCAGATCGTTCAATTTTTGCATCAAAGTTATTATTTTTACAATCAGTTGTTGAAATCCATAATGCACGAAGGTGTAATAGAGATGTAGATTATTCTGAATGCCTGGAAGAAATTAAAAAGTCCACTAAGGATACATATGAGTACTTTGATGTTGTTGATTCTATTTGGTGGGAGTCCTTTTTAATAGTCAAAGTGAAATAATTTCAAGATCAACAAATGAAGATACAATGTTGACTCCATTTCATTGGCCACAAAATACGCCAAACAAATCTGAAGAAACAAACATTGTTGAAGTTCAATAATCTCAAGGTGCTATTGAGTTTACCCAAGTAGAGGAAAGAGAAATGTATACTGGTTCGCGACGGTCGTGTGCACAACGTGAAGCCATGGAAGACCTTTATAGGGGTTCACTACAAGATATTAAGGAGGGTAGCATGATTGCATTATTAGCGACTGGAGATCCACATGGTTATCCATTATGGATAGGAAAGGTTATAAAGATTGAGAAAGAAAATAATGATGTTATTGCAATTGAAGTGCATTGGTATGAAACAATTACACACCCATTCAATGTTGTGTACAAGCCAGATATGGTGGTTGAGAAACATGTTAATAGAAAGAGAAAAATAAAGGGTCAAAATACAACTCGTTGTCGCACTAAACTCTTAAAATTAGATGATGTTGACATACTTGTTTATGACTTCAATTTGACAAAGAGAGGAACTCTTCACTCCAAGACAACAGATATTATCAAGAGGTTGCTACCACAAGGAATAAATGGAAGATGGGAGTCTGTTGAACCTAGTTGTAGAGATAAAAGGCATTTAACATCTAAAATGTTGGGCATGCATGTAGACTCAATTGGTGCATTCATCGACAAGAGAGAAGAGTATGGATCATCTACATCTTCATCAAAACATTCATATGAAGACAATGTAGACTCTGATCATATTTAAGAAACCATGAATCAATCTAAATAAGTGTATGGAACAATTTACGAATTTTTGATCCATATGATATTTGTATGGTAACTAAAAAAGAGCATTGAACTTACATATGATCTTACATGAAGTTATAAATGTTTTCTTATGTTTTATGAATGATATGCTTTTTTATTATGGTTAATATAATAAAATTTATTAGCTCATATGTTTTGAATATGGTCAATATAAAAACACTTTTAAGAAAATGTTTATGTTTCATTCAATGTAACTTGTATTAACTGTTTTATTATTAAAAATAAAAATTTATTAAAAAGTGATGTTGAATTTTTAAAGTATATTGTGATATTTTCATGGCATTATGTATTACCTTGTGCTTTGCTTGATAATAACATTTAAAATATAAGCATTTAATGTTTGATTTATGATTCTGTTTACAGTAATGATGAGTTCTTTTACCACATTATAAAAATGTGTCATTTTCATACTCCAATTTTAGAATGGGTGCTACTGGTAGCAGTACTTTTCAATTTGATGGTTGATTTTGAGGTTTTGGTTTTAAAGGTACCAAGTGATAAAAATATGATTTCAAATGATCTCAAAATTTAATGTTTTAAAAAGAAAAGAAAAAAATCAAAAACATCTTATTTGGTTTTAGGTGTTGATTTTAAGGTTATTTTGAGCTACTGTCTAAATTTTGAAGGCCATGTTTGAAAAAAATTGTAATTTTGACCCCATTTTAAAAAACAGTGCTATCGGTAGCACCACATTTTGATTTGGGAGTTGATTTTGATGGTTTTTATGCAAAAATATGGGTTTTTTGGGCCATAGTTCTTGTTTTGGGGTCACAGTTCTCATTAAGTTGGTAACTATGTTGAGGATATTCATGTATCTCAAAGGTACAAAAGAGTTTGGATTATGGTATCCAAAAGGGAATGATCTATCTCTTGTTTCCTATACAGATTCATATTCGACAGGTTGCACTAATGATAGAACAAGTACAAGTGGAGAAGCCTTCTACTTGGGTGAGTGTCTGGTATCATGGTCGAGAAAGAAACAGTCATCAATATTTTTGTTTACAGTAGAAGAAGAGTATATTGTAGTAGAAACAACATGTTTTACTAAGGTTATATGGATGAAACAAACTTCGAAGAATATACAGGTTGAGTATGATGAGCCCATTTCGATATTTTGTGATAACACCAGCGCCATCAATATCTTAAAGAATCCAATCTCAAAGAATCTAGTGATGCACTCCAAGACAAAACATATTTCCATTAAATTTCACTTTCTATGGGAACAGGTTGCAGAGAATAACACAACGATCAAGTATATTGGGACAAAAGAGAAAATTGAAGATATCTTCACTAAACCTCTTCTGAGGGATACCTTTGAGTATCTTTGATAAAAACTTAGATTACTTTCTATCCCACGTTGAATTTTTGAATTATTTTCATATATGTCATGGATTTACATGAGGAAGCACCATAAAGAGGAAAAGGAAAACATAAATATTTGAAGTTTGAAGATAGGAGGAGAAGCCAAAAGGATAGTGCAGATAGGAGCATCCCCAAAGGGAAATTACCCTTCACCATTGATGTCAAAGGGGGAGAGAGAGTAATAAGAGGCATGGAAATGGACAGAAAGAATAGAGGCATGGTCACAAGAGGAGAAATGGTCGTAGGGGGAGAATGAGCATAAGTGTTACCATGCCATCATCATTACATTAGGGTGTTTCCATCAATGCCAAAGGGGGGTATTGTTCAAATTTTGAGCTATTTTTCATTGATGTCAACCCTTGAAGCAAGTCTTGTAACAAATTGTAGTAGCCCCAACGGTATGGAAATTGAACCCATAGTTGATCAAGGAATAAATACATGAATGTTGGTGACTAATTATTGGTTCTACTCTATCATCTGAGTTATTGACCCACAGTTCATGTCTTTCAGGCTTCCAACAAAAGCCTCTAAAACTATCATCCCTCTTGGTAAACGATAAGGAAACGCAACAACGTGCAGAATGCATCGTGCAGTCTCACCCGAAATAACTTTAATGGGTGGTTGTAAGACTCGTGTGGTTACAGTCTAGAATTGAGCACAAGATATGGGATATGTATTCTTGGAACATTTATTGTAAATTGTGATTGCAACCTATTGTTATTCATGACTTATTCCCTCAATCTCGCAACAGTAATTAATAAAGCAATGTAACAACTCATTCATTCATTAAGCATAACAAATAACTATTGAAAAGATGATAAATATATGCATGAATTCATCCTGTTACATAGATGTTACCGTGGTCCACCCCCTCCTAGGGCTACATCCACAAATATTTGTCTCTGTGATCTTTTATTATGGCAGTTATGCATATGTGGCGCCGTTTGCTTACAATTCTCCTCTGATGGGTAAGATCTATATGAGGCGAACTAGATCACACCAGGCTCCTCAGCCTATGACCTAATCCTTAGATATTCCTTCTCTCCTCTCCTCTATATCAACAACTTACAAAATGGTTCATAACCATATTACCTATTGCATCAATTTGTACATATCTATGATGGAACAATACAAAACTGAATTACCAAGAAGGAACCCTCTATGATACCTACATATCTATATTTATGTATTTCGAGCTCTTTAGGAGTTTACAATATATTACCAAAACCCTAACCCTATCGACATTAGGTCTTCCTCCCATCCACATGTGTTGTTCTTCCTTCCAGCTGTCACTTTCCTTGTGCATGCCTCCTTTTATGCACGTGTGTTGTGTTTTCCTCCCGTTGTTACTTTAGTTTCTGCATGCCTTCTTTCCCCACAATCATCCTTCTTTCTACTTTGGCCTACTACCAACATGCCCCCAACACTAACATGTGGCTCGTCTTGAGCCACATAATCCTTCTGAGATTCCTCAATCTCCTTAGTCATCATCTAGAACTTTTCCTTGAGCTTTGTTGTTTTTGTCAATTCCTGCACGGTCGTATCCTTGATTGTGTCCACTACCTAGAATGCCACTTCGTCGCTCAGAAATCCTACACATTTTTCCTGGGTCTATGCTATTTGTGTCTTATCTTTCTCTGCATGTGCTAGTACTTCTACTACCTATTCCTGTAATGGCTCCATTTGAGCCTAACGCTCATGTTTGTGGGTTTGCACAAAGATTAGCTCTTCTTGCAATTTCTTAACCTCCTGCATCCCTTTGACACATTATGGGATTGGTATGGTATTTTGCTTATGCTTGAGCTCTTGGATAGTTGCATTGATCCTTTCCTCTTCCTTCTTCCATCATTGGACATGTGGATCTTCCTCCAACTTTGTCCAAATTTGCGCTACTTTATCGAACAACTCAGTTGTTGTGCTAACTTGCTGCTCTATCTCCTACATCTGTGTTATTACTTCGTGCTTCCTTTGATCCTTCAATATTGGTGGAGTGGTGGGTATGAGTTGTTCTCGAATATTCTCGATCTAATTCTAATATTGCTCGATGGCCTGTGCAATTTGATCAATCTTTTTTTCTACTAGAATTTCGTTCCCTTGCGCGATGTTTGGAGGTTTCTAAAAAATTCCTCCTACTCTTCATTCCAGTTCATTCCTCCATTCTTTTTCCTCCTGAGTTTCGAACTTGGCCTACTCACAAATGTTTTCTAGCGCCTCACACTTCTTTGTTGCTTGTTGTAATTCAACTAAGTTTCTGTGTGCGTGAGACTATACCTCATGGTCGACGCTAACCTGCAACTTGTGTACTGCCCTTGATGGCATCCGCTTCAAGCCTAGTTGGATGTGGTTTAAATTCTTCAAGGGTGTCTACCCCACGATTTTTTCCATACGCAACATGCTAGGTGTGATGTAGACCATTATGTTTGTGTATGGTGATGAGTGTACTGGATCTCGTTATTCTACCTCCACTCTTTCGTTAGTCTATGGTGTTGATGGCTCTATGTTCCTGTTGTTGTCTGCTATTTGTACTTCCCCAAATTTCTTAAGGAACTATCCCATTTCTGCCAGCTCTTTTTATAGTTTGTCCCTGTGATGTGCTGCATGGTCGAAGTCCTCGGCTAGACAATCATGTACCATTCTAGCAATCATGTCCCCATCATCCTTCGTAATTGTGTATTTTTGTGGTTCTAGTTGTTCCTTTGACTTCTTTCATGCACCTCTTGCCTACGTGCTTGGTCTCTTATTTCCCCTTGGTTCCTATGTGTTGGGATTTGAGGCGATCTCCTATGCTCCCTCGGTTAGTTTCTATTGTTAATTGGTCAGATGTGTATTCTCCTCCTTCCCCTTCTAGATTCCTATCTTCCTTGGTGCTTCGTCTATCTATGTCAGCTTGCCTTGGCCCATTCTTGGTCTCTTAGGCACTTGGATTTCTAGAGGCTACATTTTCCCCTGCTCTGCCTATCCTTCTGTCATTCTTTTAGGCACTTCCTGGGTGATGGCTAGAATATTCCATTTGTTGGGCCATTCACTGATGACGATATCGATATCACCCTCTGTAATGCAGTAGCGCATCTATAGCCATTGTGTAGTCGGATCCTGCCTTGCCTGTATCCACATTTATTGTTGTGTGGCCTGGAAATTGGTGATGTCCACATATCGCACGATGGCCTCGAGTGTTATTCTCCATGATTGGCTGATGGATTCATGTATGTCTCATAGGTATGCTTAAAATATGATCCCATTATCCCTCTTATGTCTGGTGTTCGACCCTGCTTTCAGCAATAGATATATGGCTCTCGCTGGCTCTAGTCTGGTATAAAAAACTACATAGCCTGGTTCTCGCCATCCCATGAAGGCTATTAAAGTAATCAACCATGAGTAGTGGAACTTTGTGCCTAGGTATTGTGCATCCTTCCAGTCCTATAGGAATAAGTTTAGTAAGTATGGCGCCTAGCTCAATGAGGAGCCTTGTGCGCACTAGGATGCAACTGCAATGACTCTAGCTGGTACTTCCTCCCTACGACATTTTCTTAGCAACTTGCAGACTAAAATTTTGCGCCCAATTGTGTGGCCGCATTGTTGATCTATTTTATGATGATGCCTCTCGTCCCCCTGCCAGTTCCATACTTCTGATTCATTTCTTCCACCAACTCTTTCTCCTTGGATTTATCATCCAAAACCAACGCAGGATCCATACCCTGAATTGGTACCAACAGTTATGGGGATGGGTTTTTCCAACCATATGTCCCCTCCATGTGTGACTGCTAATAGTTGCTTGAAGCACGTTGTTGCATTCTGACCTCTACCAAAATGTGGTAGGTTCAAAAGACCTAAGATTCTTGTTTTCTCCAGCCCATTTTCCTACTGGTATGGCTGGTTGATCAGTTCTCCAAGCTGATTTGTTCCTATGTTCTGTATAAAGACCCTCTGTGCAAGTTCTGGGGACTTGGCTTCGTCTGCTACATCATGGTATAAGTATTTGAGCTTCTTAACATGACCCAGTAGCTCTAGTCCTACATGTACCCCAGCTGGTATGCGTGGTAGAACAATTTATACTGCAGGTTTCTTGCAGGGTGAAATTGGTATCTGTATCTTGTCCTTCGGCTGCGGTGGCTGGCTCAAAGTTCCAATGACCTCTTGTTAGCCCTCTGTATGTCATTTCGGCTAAGCCAAGACATCGTATGCAGTCTCCCCTATTGGGTGTTATGAGATGGTCATTTGAGACTCATCTGGATCCACTGCTACTATCAGATTTAGCATCATTCCATTATCTTTCGAAGATGCTTCTGTATTATGTCGTAGCACCTCCTTCCAGTTTTCTTCTTCCTATTTTTGCGGTTACTGCACCACTGTGGTTGTGTCTACATTGGTGGCCTCTACTATTATATGTTGGATTTCTTCCAGTATTGGTGTGGGTTGTGCTGGTATCTTTTCTAAGGATGGGATTTCATTGATGTTGATGACCTCCGGCAACTAATGTTCACCTTCTTCGGCCTGTCCTCTTGACCTATTTTGAACTTTGGTTTGTCTGGTGGTCTGGATCGGTTTTTCTTGCTTGGGCAGTGCCACCATGGTGAGTATCAAATGGACACTAGACTCAAATGGTTTATGTGGTCTTCATGAACTGTCTTTGTATTCTTTCGCTTATGTCACTCTCTGTCGCTCCCATGTCCATGTATTGTATGTATTTGTTATGAAGCTTGTTGAGTACGCTTCCTTGGTTATGGGTTAAATTCACCTTTATTGCGGATTCATTGCATCTTCGATGATTTCGTACTTACCATTACTCTGATTTTCCCATGTTCTCTTGGTGTGATTAATGTGCCATCCCATCGGTCCTTGCCTCTCATTAATTTTGCCTGGTGTTGTAGTGTCATGCTGCTTTTTCCACCTTTATTTTTCCTGCTTGTTTCCCTTTATATGTAACCATTGTTCTTTCGTTCGCCAAATTCATGTTTCTAACTTCATGTGACCTTTCCTTTGGTGTATTGTGCCCTTTTTAGTTTTGTTTCCTTTTTTTTTTGCGCGGTGGGTGGTCAATTGTCCTTGTACAGTGTCACATACCCATTATGGAAATCAAATTTTATGTCGATTTCTCAACGATCAGACCCCTGAAATGTCTATGGAGGTCTAGCATAAGCTAGACTCTTCCCTCATCTGTTCCCATAGGATCTAGGGTCATGTACATAGGTCAAAAAAATATGGCGTCTCCTCGGACTTCACAACTCCGTGCTACCAGAACGTCGAGTCTTTCGACTTTGCAAACCCTGAAGCTCGAATCAGCGAAACACCGAACCCCGACAGGGCTAGCAAATGGAAAATTTTCCCTCCAAATGGAGATTGATGGCCATAATCCTCTCCTGATTCAACGATATGGATCCTTCTGGGGTTTCATTATTTGGGAGTTCGAAATGCAACGACTCCAAGACTCTTCGTCATTCAAATCCCCAAATTCCATTATGGGAATTCATGTAAGAGATCGAAGGCTCTTAGGAGTGTGGATCCAATAGTCCACGGGATTTCGGGACTTTTCCCTAAACTTTGACCGCTCACCACGTGTCTTCTTTGATGGAGGGTCTAGGTTCCTCCGGGACTTCTCTTATCTATTACTAAGCACGTCAGGATTTCAGGTATCGGGATTTCACAACTCGCGAAGACAAGGGTTCTTTCCCTTTGGTTTCCCGGGTGCCAAAACACCGAAGCGCTTACCAACAGCCATGTATACTCTATAGATGGACAGTCCAGGTACTTCCATGGACCATGGGGTCTACGGTCCCGATTCCTTCATCTCTTGCAAGGGAAAAAGGGTTGTGGCATTAATGCCTGCGTCTTTTCCTCAAATCTAACAGTCATTACAGACCTTGGATCCTTCGAAGGGATCATGTTCATGCATTGCTTGCAAAGGTGGAGAGGGGTCGAGGAACTATCATCCACGTTCCTTCCCCACATCCAACGGTTGTTATAGACCTTGGATCCTCTGAAAGGACCTCGTCCGTTAATCGAGACTTAAACATATGCTAACATTTTGGGAGTTCACCAGTCAAAGTTTTGGGACTTATCAATCACGAGAGTCTGACCTCTTGTCAATGAGACTCCCTAACTCTCGATTTGTGAAATCTTGATGGGATCTTTCTTTTAGGATTCTCCCAAGATCCTGGATTACTGCCACGTATCCTCCTTCAGATGGACGGTTGCCATTGTTTCATGATTTAGTGACTTGCGACCCCCAGTGACATAAATCCTTTGTCAACTCGAACCCCCGGTATACAAAATATTGATGGATTCTTGATCTCCACCACACGTCCTTCACAGATGGACAGTCTAGATCTATATTGGGATTTTCACCATGGAGTGTTCTGATCTCTTTTCATCAGGACTCCCTGAATCCCGAACTCCAAATCCCTGATACCGACTCCTCTCTCGGAACTTTCGACCTTGTTCTCGAGGACTTAACCCTCATGCATCTCCTAATAGATCCAACGGCTGTCGGGTTTTCTAGCTAAGATCCGACGGCTCAAATATGTCCCATGTCATGTACTGACTCCTCTTTTGGGACTTTCACCCCTGTTCATGAGGGCTTAACCCTCCTGCATCTCCTAACAGATCTAACGACTATCGATTTTTCTAGCTAAGATCCGATGGCTCAGACCTGTCCTACGCCGTGCACTCTCCCTTTACTTTCTAGACGTGGAAAAACCAATGGTCCAGATACTCCCACAGACCTTGGGGATCTACAGTCCTGATTTCCTCGCTACTCACGAAGATAAAAGGAAAGGGGTAAGGCATGTAATGCCCTTGTTTCTTCTACCAATCTAATGGTCGTGAATAACCGCAGATCTTCTGATGGGATCTCGTCCGTCGATCGATACTTATCCCTACGCTGCTACTTTAGGATTTCAAGAGGATCATTCTTCCTCATACAGGGTTGCTAAGACTTGCGCATTCAGGTCCTTTTTCCAGTTTCTTGGTAAACTTTTCCAAGAAGGGTATCTCTATGGAGAGATCTATTCTGAGGCATTCCTGGAGACAGATAAGGGGAAACTAGTCCTCGAGAATGGAATGGAAGTCTAACTTGGTTCAACTTTCACATAATTAAATTTATCTATCAGCATAAACCATGCATGGTTTTTCTCTTACAATCATACATCTACCCTTTCTTATCAAAACACTGCATAGACAATCTTATACTGTAATCATTCACAATTTCACGTTTTATGAGCATATATGTTAGCATATGAATTTCAAGATGCAAGATGTAAAACACTTATCAGAAATAACACCAGAAGTGAGTGCAACTACTGAGAGGGGTGCTCATTTCCACCCAATCGTAGGCTCAGCTATTCCAATAGGATTTACAACTAGCCACCCCCGAACCAAGACCACGATGCTGGAAGACTATGTCTCGGTTTGCCGATGACTGATAACGAGAGTTACTCTCCCCCTTCTCTGCTATCACTCACTCTGTGTATCTCTAAAGTCCTCCTCCTCCCCTCGCGTCTACCCCAATCACTTCTCCCTCACCCCTTATCCTCTTACGAGGTTGCGTGTGGCGTGATTTCCCTCGCACTGGTCAGGCATGACGGCTCTGCGGATGGGTGGTTCACCCCCCCATCCCTGATTAATTCCTTAGGAGCCATCTACCTACCATCTCGTGAGACATTTAATTTGGGGCCAGCGAGCCACTCTTGGTTCTCTAGGCTAGTGAAGTCA
>JZKD02S2197038.1:223591-251678 GCA_000966675.3 Picea glauca
GATCTCGGCTTCGGGGTTGAAGTCAAGAGTCCAGGGGGCTAAGAACAGTCCTCTCGACCCCATAAAATAGGGTCCAGATCTGAACACTAGATCACAGTCCTCTTTGCTCGGGAATATAAAAACAAAAAACCCCCTGCCTACAGCTAACAGAGAGACGTCTCCCTGTATCAGCGGCTTCCAACGATCATTCGTCCATGCCTCCACCGTTTTGGGGCTAAGCCATAACCCCTTAAACTTTCCGATGAGGGCCCTGTCTGCTAGATGGAGGGCAAGCTTGCAAGGCTCCTCTGGAGATAGCTCCAGGGAAGGGATCTCCTCCATCTTCTTAACAAACTTAGATAGGAGAGAAGGCTTGGGTTTGGGTCCTGCCGAGCGGACCAACGCTTTGAATGCTTCCAATCGGGCTTTCCCTCTCTCGCCAATCAGATCTGGGGCCATCTTAGCAGGCCGTCGACCTCCAGCAAGTCCAGTCTCAAAGGCAAGCACGCATGCAAAAACACGGCGAACAGTCCATGCAGGAGCGCTCTTGAAGGTGCTGAATCGCGTCTCTATGCGCAGGGAACCAGATCGGCTGCTGCCGTCGAGGATCCTCGCTCCTGCAAACAAAAACCAGCGCTGGGCGGCTAGGGTTTAGGCCCTAGCCACGACGAAATCCGTCTCTCCTCATATCGGCTTAAAATGGAATCTTGGAGTCATGTTAATCCTAATGTCTCTACTTTTAGAGTGTTCAGTAGTGCAACATGGGCATTAATTCCAAATGAAAAGCACAAAGCTATGGAGAACAAGATCCAACCATTGATATCTGTTGGCTATTCTGAAGACATGAAAGCATATAGATTATTTGATCCTATTACTAATGATGTCTTGTTTCATAGGGTTGTTTGTTTTAATGATCATTTCAAACACTCATTTGAACCTACTCGCTCCATAGATTTCCATAATGGTACAATTCATGCTGACAATCTTGTTTTTGAAGAAAACAAAGATGAGAAAAGTATAGTTGCAGATGAGGAAACTGATCCAATCGAAAATCCACCAACAATAATCGAGCATCTCGTATGGGAACAACTTGATTGGGAACAACAATTGAGGAGGATATTTTGAGAGAGAAAGATACCTCAACAGCATAATCCAACTGATTTCAACATTTTTTCCCCTACTCCTTGCAACATTCATCCACAGATGACATGTATCTCTCTTTTGAGTCATGACATTTTAGATGATTCCCAAAAATTCTTTGATGTTGTTGGGAAAACTGAATGGGAAGCTGACATGAAAGAGAAGTATTCTTCCTTGATGAAGAATCCAACATGGGATCTCGTTTCTTTTCCTAAGGTACAAAAACTATTTTTCTACAAATGGGTCTATAGAACCAAATATCTTGCAGATGGTTTTGTTGACAAACATAAGGAATGACTAGTGGCCAAGTGATTTTGACAAGTTAAAGGGATTGATTATTATGAGACTTTTTCCCCTATTTCCAAGATGAATTTCATATGTCTTAGGCTTTCTCTTGTTGCATCTCATGTCTAGATGTGAAGAGTATTTTTTTAAATGGGGATTCACAAGAGGAAATCTACATGGATGAACCTCTTAATGTTTTGTCGAACTCTTCTCTTGTATGCAGGATTTGATGTTCATTGTATGGTCTCAAGCAAGCTCCCCAATCTTGGTATGAGAAAATAGATGGTTTTCTTATCACTTTAGGTTCCAACATTGTCATTTTGATCCTTTTGTTTACACTAGATGATAGGGCATTGATATCCTAATTTTGGTTTTGTATCTGGATGAATTAATTATCACATGGAGTTCTTCATTATTGATTTATAATGTTCAATAAGCATTGATAGAATAGATTGATATGATAGATCTTGGTCTCCTGCACTATTTTATTGGTCTACAAGTTTCATAAGGAATCTTTATTTTTCAGCAGAAGTATGCCCTTGACTTACTTCATCACTTTGGCATTGTTGATTGTAAGTTGGCACCTACTCCATTACATGTGTGACTCTTTCTACTAGCTTCTCTTCACCACGAGCCAATTTGTCATTGTATCGACAACTCGTTGGGATTCTATTGTATTTGACTCATACACATCCTGACATCTAGTTTGTGGTTGGGTTTGTATCTCGGTTCTCTCAGGATCCTTATGAGAGTCACTGGAAGGAATCTAAGCACATTCTCAAGTATATTTGAGGCTCTACCAAGTTTGGTATTCAATACACATCAAGTGCTTCTCAACTTGAGGGTTTCATTAATTCTGATTGGGTTGGTTCTATTGATGATCAGAAGTCCACTTCAGGATTTGTTTATCCCCTTGGGTATGCTCCTATTGCTTGGTATTGTAAAATTAAATCAACAATTGCATTATCATTTACAGAGGTTGAGTATCTTGATGTTGTTCTTGCTAGTCAAGAAGCCCTTTGGCTTCAAAAGCTATTGATAGAGTTTGGCATTTCACAGGATCATTCCACTACTCTTTGGTGTGATAATCAGAGTGCCATTTACATCTCTCACAATTCAGGTGATCATCAAAGGACAAATTCTATTGAGATTCAAATGCACTTCATTCAGCATCTCATCCATGATGTTTTTCTTTACTTAGAGTACGTGCCTACTAAAGAGTAGGTTACTGACATATTCACTAAACCTTTGGCATCCCCTTGTTTTCTTCAATTACAATTGATGCTTGGGGTGAAGGAAGTTATCCTTGGGGGGTCATCTTGAGTCCTCCCGCCTTCACTTTTTTTTTGTATTATCCTTTTGGGAGGAGTTTTTTCCTATGGGTTTTTCTTCTTTTCTCCAATTATGCTAGTTTGTACATGGGTACCTTATCAGGCCTTGTTGTTGGGACCCATCCTTATGCTTCTTTTTTCCTCCCTATGTTTCACTTATGGGGGGGTGTTAGTGTGTTTGTTTAAACTGGTGTGTTTGTTAAAACTGTACCTATTTCTAAACACATGACAACTTGTGTGATAAGCTCACATAGATTCTCTATTTAACTTATTAACTAAACTTAGTTATTTTTTGGGCCTCCTCAATCATATGTATTGAGGACTCTCTCATGTATTATGATCAAGTGGAGATCAATAGATCAACCCTTCTCCTTTAGGAGGTTTGGTTTTCCAGTACTTGGCATACATGTAGATTTCATTAGCTCATTAACTACTCCATTCACCAATCTCTGAATAAAAACTATTTGCATGTCTCAAAAACATGTGAAAAAGTAAAACTTTTCTAAGGTGGTGAGCTAGAAACTAATAAGTCAGTGAATTGTGTCTCATGTTTCCCAACCCAAATCCAAGTCTCTTGATTTTCTCAGTGATAACTTAAGTATCTTTTATTACTCAAAATGGAATTTTCATTTCGTCGATGCAAATATTTTTGCATGTTCATGATTTCAATGAAGTTATTGTTGGACTCCCCTGTGTTTGAGTATAATATCCTATTTGATTTACTGATTATTTAGAATAATCCCTTTTATGATAGTGTTTCCCAATTTACCTCATGAGACCTTAGGATGGCGAACATCCATTTGAATGGTTTGAAATCAATTTCCAATTCCATTTACTTATTATCTCAAACAACCCTTCATATTCTTGATTTTCCCAAATTATATCTTAAAGCTCTAGGATTCGACATCACCATTTGAATTATTTCAATTATTTTTTACAAAGTATAAAGTTGGAATAAGATAATTGGAAATCTTGTTTCCGCTATATTCCTATATTCATATGGTCTTTGTTACTCCATTTTAAGTCCTCTTAAGTACATTGTTTTGTATAATATGGTCATAGCTATGTTCTTTAATATCTTATTTTGATTCTTTAAAGATTTTTTTTGTGTTCCTTAAAAAATTATATCAAATTATATCATTGTCATATAGTTTTAAATATTCTAAGTCAACACACTTAGAATAATTGCCTATATTTCAACACCCACTCCCAACTTAAAATTTATTTTTAACCACCTATGAAAAAACATTGTTGTTTCCTCCTAGTAAGAAAAATTGCATCTTATTCCTCATCTCACCCATCCCCAAAATGAATATGCTTAGGGTCATTGGATATTAAGAGAATTGTGTACCTTTTAAGAACATTACACATTAGGATGACATCATAGATCCTCCCTTTCAAATATTGTCTCAAGTTAGATTCCCATTTCAAGATAATTGTAATAAAATAGTATAATTTTGAGACATTAACATGGGTTCCATAGTTTGTTAAATACTATATCTTGTTTTTCTCGGTGATTATCTACCAATTAATTATAATCATATTTGACAAAGAATCCCCCTTGCTTTTTCTTTCCCCATCTTAATATGTTTGGATTTTTTTGACTATTATTTGTCTCTTTTGAAATTATATTCGCAATTGGTCTTTTGTTTAGTAAGGCTAGTATAATTGGAATATAGTAAGGCTATAAAGTTAGAAATTGGAGCTATTATAATTGGAATATCGTAAGGTTATGAAGTTAAAAAATGAGTTTGATTAGTTTCGATTTTCCAAAAATTATAAACATAACTCATCCTCATCCTAAATAGTACTCCCAACCTCTCCAAAAAATCACTTATCTCCCACCTTGAAATTCCTAGAAACTCTTTTCAAAAAACAAAAGTATCTCCTTTTTCAACCTATTCCAAATATAAACTCTCCCAAAAAAAAAACCACTTATCTCCCATCTTGAAATTCTTATAAATCTCCCAAAAAAAAAAAATCACTTATCTCCCATCTTGAAATTCCTAGAAACTGTTTTTGAAAAACAAACTTATCTTATTTTTTTCAATATATTCCAAATATAAACTCTATTGCAAAATAATGTAGTTTTGGAGATGTCCTTCAATGAGATGTTAGATGCATACTTCTCTTCAATATTTAGATGGATTGCCAATTTACTTGTTAGTGTGATTATTAAGTATAAAATTTTGTCATTCAATAAAAGTTATGTCTCTTTATGCCATCTCCAATTTATTTGTTAATGTGATTATTAAGTACAAAGTTTTTTTATTCAATAAAAGATGGATTTGGATTGAAATTATTTTAATCTATCTTTATGTCATCTCCAATTTACTAGTATAATTATTAATTTTGTTAGTGTGATTATTAAGTATGAAGTTTTGTCATTCAATAAAAGTTATGAATTGAAATTATGATTAAGTACATTATAAATATATTTTTAATTATATATAAATTTCTTTGAAGGTATTGAATTGTTCTCCATAACTTGTTAATTTAAACATAATAATTCAGTATAATAAAAACGGTATTATAAACACGGTTATTTCAACATAATTTACTAGTCACTATGTCAAAGTACACTATTTATGTTAAATAAATTACCAAGAGTTCTCTTTAATAATTTTGCAAGGCAATGAAATAGCTTGGTGAATAGACTCGTTTTCAATATAGTTTGTGTAATTCTATTAATGAACAAAGATTACAAAGTTAGTGATTATAATGATTTTTATTAATTTTCAATAAAATTAAAATTGTATTAATAAATAAAAGATATAAAAAAATTAATAAAATAAAAATAAAAATAATTTTAAAATTGTATTATAGTATGAAATTATTAAAAAAATAATAAAAGAAGATTATGAAATAAAAATGAAAAGATATAAACATGAAGCAATGTTATCTTTTTTAGGATGTTTAAAGTCTTTCTTCAAATGTTATTCATGGTTCCAACATCCGGTTTTACATTTATCCAAGATTATTTGTTAGAGCATATATGATTTGGAAAATCATTTTAATAAAAGTTTGTTATTTCCAACATTTGAGCTATCAAATTGAGTGTTTTCACTTTACAAGTAAAAAGATGGGTGGGTTTAAGTGGGGTACCACTTCAAAGATTTAATAATTGGTTAGGAGAAGAGTATGCTTCTTTTATAATTATTTTTCATTAAATATGATTCATGAATTAATTGATAGTTCTTTTAGAGTAAAGGGCATGTTACTATAGCTTGGTGTCATGTCCATAACACCATAAACATCAACCAAGGCCCTTATGTCTGAAGCTAAGTTGTCAAGTATTTGAGGTTGATGACATTATTTTCTACTCTCCTCCATTATCTTCAAGTAATTTTCCACACTTTAACATTTTGGACCTTAAAACTAAATAACATCTCTATTTTGTCACATACTTCTTTAGAGGTATTTAACAAATCTAAATCCATGTATTAGATAATCTCACTCCAATGATACTCATGGCCTTCCTACATTTAGCTTTCCATCTTGCTAATGCATCATAATCTACAAGCCTTGAATCTTTCTCATCTATATTCCCCAAGCCATTCTCAATCAGATAAAGTTGCATCTTCACTTTGTAGGTACAAAATCATTCCCTTGAAAATTTTCCATGACTTTATCTAGTGGGGAAAGAGTCATTGTAACCTTGTCCTCTTGGTCAAATGAACATAGAAAATAACAAAAACAAAAACAACCCATAACTCTAATATCATTTTAAAATTCAATATTGTATCAACAAGAACCAAGAAAGATAGAAAGAAAAGTTATAACCTTGATTCATTAAAAAAATCCTCTTTTCATATATTATTGAAATAAATTATTGAAATAAAGTATTAACCCTTATAGAAAATTTAGCATAAAATAACCACTTTAACATTAAACATATGATAGCACTTAACTAACTCATAACCATATGGAAAAATGGCACATAATAGCCATTTCTTACATTATAAATATGCTACCACTTAATTAAATCATAGCCATATGAAAATTTGGCAGAAAAGAACCACTTCAACATTATAAATGTGTTGCGCTTAATTAACTCATAATTTTAAATTTGGTGGTATGTAAGTAATCGAATTGATAAACATATCTTAATATATAAAAATTTCTCTATACTCAAAGGAATTAAAACTACAACCTACTAATCGTAAAATATTTTCACTCATAATTATCAAAATTGTACCACCTTCAAACTTAAATAGATAAGACTTAACCTCAATGGTGAACGTAGAAGCAACCTAGGCCCACCTCGATTGGGAAGTGTCTGAAACCACCAAGGGAACATTATTAAATTTTAACACTATCTTATGCAAGATGAACAAATAATGAGGTCAAATTTGAATCCCACCCCCTACATATCAATAAATCCCTTAAATACAGTTTAAAAAAAAATCATATTTGAAGGAGATTCAAAGTTGGCCATATGATACTTTATCATTGGGTCATTGCATGCATTGATTGATAAGCACACCTCCTTGTTTCTCAAAATAGTTGCCAACCTTGAGACCTTAAATGGTCAAAATCGATGGGAACCTCGGCTTGAGTGTTGCTTATGTGTCGTGGAGGTCCTAACCTTGCAGGGTAGGATAGGCAGGTATTCGTTTTTATTTTTTCTAATTGATTTTCGTATGTTGCATCCAACTGCATGACATGTTAGTGTGATAGGTCATTATGTTTATTGATGCGTGATTTCCATGTGTTGTGTTCTCCTTCATGTTACGATGTTTGAATGTGTTGACGTTATTACTTCCTACACACAAAAAGAAAGAAAAATTGCACTTGTTATGCAAGGTTTGTGGCCATAACGAAGGGGTTCGTTACAACTTCAAAAAGACACATTCCATATTTATCAAAGAATCTCTGAACATGTGTAGAATTGAGTCTCCAGGTGGTCAGTGAGCAGGAGGCTCAAGACAAGTGTCATAAGTCCTAGGAAAAATAAAAGAAGTCATGAAAAGGGAATGGGATGTCATTCCTAGGATGTGAATTGATAGCTCAACAAGGCTATATGCTAAACTTACTTGACACAGTGATTTTTCTAATATTACACACAACAAGATGTGACTCAAAATTCTCGAAGAGGCCACATAGGCAGCCCCTTGGATTCCGAACTCAACTCGGGGGTGACAGAGGTTAACAGAGACTCTAGTCTAAGGTTGGGAGGAAAAAATTCTCCAACATGTGGTTTCCCCAAGTTCTAGGTTTTACTTCTTTGTTATGAATATGTTGATCTGAATGATTACTATGTTTTATTGTGCCTTAGTGTGGCCAAAATCATTGGTTATAAAGCATAAATAACTTGTAATAGTATTAAATTTAAGTGCTTGTTATGAGAAGATAGATGCATATCATAAGTTTCATCAATAAAAACTGTGAAACAAAATCAATAGTTATTATGATTCTAGATCTACCAACAAAATTATATTACCAATAGCAAATCGATAAAAACCTAGTTATTAAAATAGAGATTGTATTTACATAAGAAACCTGTATTGAAGAGACAAAATTTCAACAAGATATTCAACAAGATACAATGTATATAATTAAAATGGAATCATTACATATTAAACAGAGTTCAACAAGATACAATATATATATTTTGAAAGGGAATCCTTACATATGAAATAGAGATCAACAAGATACACTGTATATTTTAGAAAGGGAATCATTATAGATTAAACAAAGTTTAACGAGATACATAACAGAATACATAACATTACAGAAATGTAAAATGCCTAGACAACAGTCTACATAACATTACATAAATGTCCCCGGATGGGGTGTCACACTGTCAGCTAGGACACATGGAAATGCAGCCAAGGCACGTGGTGGAGCCAACAGGGAACGCCATTTATAGCGCCCTCCCTCCCGGCTGTGAGCAGTTATGCCGAGCCTCGGCCTCCGTAGAGCACTAAATCCTGATGGAGCCATTCGCGCGTGGATGGGGAACGGAAGGCTAGCGCATTCAGCACTTAACGTTAATGCTGATTGACGCCCCGGGCATTGTTCATTGTTACCGTCGGGGCAGCAGACCACCTACACTGCCCTCGTTTGTGCTTCAGCTAATTCAGAATCATCGAGCCGATAGTTCGACTCTCCTGTTCATTATGCCTTGCATCTGGGGTCGGCCTCGTCGAGGCTCCGGCTGGCGTGCACCAGAGTCCCGACGACAGCGCCATCAGCGGTTTGTTCGGGCCCTCAAAGCAGTTAAGAAAAATCCCAGAGGAGGAGCCACCTCTGCATCCTTCACGCCTAGAACTATGTCGGAGGAGGAGGTCCTGACCATGATACCTTTCGCCCCCACGACAACTATTTCCCCTCCAGATATTCCTCTACCGCAGGACACCACTCCTAGTGAGTTCTATGCGTTCTGCGTTGTGGAGGAGGAGCTACCAGACCTCGGCACTATGGAGCACAACCAGGGACCGCCACCGGACTGCGCGACAAGAGAGCAGGCGCTGAACGATGAAGAAGTGAACCCAGAAATAATTTCGCCACCCCCACCGTCGTTGCTGCACCACGACCACCTTCAATTAATCTTTGACCTGCGCAGCATGGCAGAGGATCAGGCATTCAGAATGGCGAGAATCAGTTAGCGTTTGGACATGCTCTATGTTGCATACTCTGAAGCTTCTCCACCGCGTCGGTGTCCCACTTGCGCGCAACCCTTCACTTTTCCAGGCAAGGACGACACTCAGGCAAACTAGGTTCTGGTCTCTTTTGATTTCTCATGTTTTTAATGTTGTTATGTACTCGAGCTATGGCTCCCCGGGCTAGTTACAGTTTAGACTTCTTAGTTACAGCGAACAAAACCCCTGGTTTCCCACGGGCAGGGTGGCGTAATTATACGTCTAATTTTGCTATTACTGAAGATAGGCCAGTTGCCCTGGTTTCCTCTGTTGGCAGGACAGCTGGACCAAGCCTGACAATTGTATTCCTTTTTTGATAAGCTTAATACAAAGGTTCCACTTTTACTTTAAAAAAAAAAAAAAACATTACAGAAATGTAAAATGCCTAGACAACAGAGTCTAAATAACACCCAATAAAGTAGAATGTTGTACGAATTTATTTAGACAACAAAAGTTATACATGCAAATAGAGATGAACTTACCATGGACGTACATAACGCTCGCGTATCTCCTTCCATCACTTTTGAACTGCACCCAAGTGTATAGGGTTGTTGAATAGCTCATGGGTAATGTATAATTCACTGCAAAATTACAGAATATGAAACTAAAGAACATTACTACTATGTGCGAACACCGCAATTGTTTTAAGAGGAGTCCTAACTAAGTTCAGAACAAATAAACAATTGAAAAGGTTTTAATCATAGACCAGAAACGAGAGCAATAAAACAAAGAAAATATAAACCTATAGTAAACATGTTACTGTAACTCGGACCACAAATTTCATAGAATAATTGGGTTCGTCCAAGGGAAAAATCGTTCGAACCATACGCTAACCAGAAGCGAACAGCGACCTAAATACAAATTAACAAACACAAAATTATATAATAGACATCATAGAAAATTTTAGGGGAGAAAAATTTGGCTCATGGAAGAAATTAGGACGTATGAAATTTTGGTTGGGCCAATTATTACTATAGAGAGATTTCGAGGGATTTGAATACAAATAGCCCAAATTTAATTTTTTTAAATTATATAAAAACCCTTCGCCCATGGTTCCATGGTTCTTTGTCAGAGGAGAGGAGGGAAATCCATTTTAGCCTTGTCAAATTCGAATTTGATCCTCCCTGAGCCCTAATTTTCTAATAATTGGATTTTTTTTTGGAGGTATTTACCCTATTTTCCGGAAACGAGAATGAGAAGCTTTTCGCCCTTATTTTATGGGATTTAAAATTTTTGGTGCATTTCTCCTGACCCTACTTCTGGTTCGAAGTCCCTACCTTTCACTTCCTTTTCTTTAGATTCTCAATATTTATTTTTAATCATCGTGAAAAAGAGGGTTGTGTGAACGGTTCTCTCAGAGAGATGACTGTGATGTGTTGCCACACATCCAAATAATGGCAAAGATGCACCTGATATTGTATCAAAGAAAGGCTAGAAACGACAACAAGCTTCTATTAAAACTAGTTCGTATGTGGAGCAAATGCCCAGAGGTAGTGAAATTCCGTTTGAAGAGTCCGATGAAGATGAGGATTTCCAAGTGCATGATCAAGAGGTGTGGGGTATTGTGTTTCATGCAGTTTGCATATTTAAATAGTTTGAATAAAAAATTCTTTTGAATTTTATATGTCATTTGGTTTGGGCCTTGGCAGATGGATTCACAAAAGTCCCCAAAGGAAATAAAGAACACAGGTTTAGAATTAAGTTCTTGCAGATTTATGTTGTTAATTTTCTCACAGATGGATCAAAGTTTTGGAATCTGAGTAAGTTTAGTAATAACATTGTGCTAATGCAGTGCACCTTTTGTTTGTAGGAACCAAAGCCGTGGAAGAAGAATTAACGAATGTTCTTGATTTTTCATGTTGTCATGTTCCAGATGCAAAGAGCTTTCGAGTTCATAGCAAGAGCTTCATCTTTGATGGATCCAAGGTTGAATTTTTCATGTTATTTAAGATTACTATGGATTTCAAACTCTTTGTTTGGTCTTCTTTAATATAAACATGACAAACTTGTACAACAAGGTCCCAACCGAGAAGCCTTTATTATAACTTGTTGCAGTTGACTGGTTTAAAGGTGTGAAACAGATGGACCACCTTGTTAGATGGAAGGGTTGTGCAAAACAGGTAAATATCGTTTTATTCTTGTAACCTACCTACAATATCACAAACAATGTTGAAAGAAATAACAATTATGTTTTTCTTGATTATTTCAAGACTTAATTACCAGTTTCTCCATTTAAAAAATGGAAAATTGAAACTTATTGGGAAGGAACTATGTTCTTCAAAAAGCTTGAGTAGATTGAATTCTTAGTGTTAACTTAATTTTTATTCTAATTATGTTCGTTTTTTAAATAATTCATTAGATTGCATAGTGTGTAATAAAGATGCCCAGCATATTTAACTATTTAATTTTCACATACTTTGTTGATTAAGTAATCATCTGTAAGAATATGATCTTGTATTGCTGACTTTTTTTATTTAGTTAAGAACATTCAAATATGTTCTACGATTAAAGTGATTTAACCTGTAGTAGTAGGCAGATATCACCTTGATCAATGTTTTAGTACATGTGATAAGTTTTAGTATATTGATGTTTATTACCTTCCAAAGGTAGATGAACATTGAAGGAGGATGAATCACAAAATATTAGCTAGTCTTGTTTTGTAGTAGTTTTTAGAGGTTTTCAATGTTGGGATGATAAAATTGAGATATGTAATGGTTGAAATAAAGTATTATTAAATAACATTTTTCAAAGTTAAATAAAAAGTAGAAATATATTACTACTGCAAAATAGTTGATCTAACATGAAGTGCAATTGAATGTTTTTCAAATATAAATATCTTCACTTTAGACATTGTTATTAAAAGGAAGATCATCGTTGAAATAGAGTATCACTAATAACATTTTTCAAAAATAAATAGAAAGTTGAAATAGAGTATCACTAAATAGAATTTTTCAAAGTTAAACAGAAAGTAGAAATAGAGTATCAATGCTAAATAGTTGATTTGAAATGAACATTTTCCAAATATAAATATCTCCATTATAGACACAGATATTGAAATAGAGTATCACTAAATAACATTTTTCAAAGCTAAATAGAAAGTAGAAATAGAATATCAATGTCAAAGCTAAAAAAAAAGTAGAAATAGAATATCAATGTCAAATAATTGATCTGAAATAAACTGAAATTGAATTATTTCCAAATGTAAATATATCCACTATAGACATTGTTATTGAAAGAAAAATCATTTATTTATACTTTACAAACTTAACAAGTTATCTAGCCAGAGAATTTTTATGTCAATCTTCAAAAATAAAAAAATTAATGGAGTATTGGTGAAAAATGACCAAAAAGGAAAAAGTCAAGCACAAATTTTATATGTCAGCCAAAAATCATTCCCTTTGCCTTTGTGCATAACCAATTTCACACAAGGTTTTTAATTATAATGAGAGATGTAAATGTTTTTGGATGTTATCCTCCAATACAAGTTCAATTCTTGTAAATGATATGTTAAGCTATATTATTGTAATGCAGGAAACCTTGTCATTGAATAACTAAAATTATAATCTTATACATTTCTTATTCAACTCAAAATGATAAATGTTTCAAATAAGTGCCTTAAAAACATTATATTAATAAAATCAAACATGAATACACATTACTCCACATAGGTTGAATCCGGGCATGGATGCAATAGAAACCCCCAATGTGGAAACCAAGAAGATTTGTTGAAGCATATGAGCACAAAAACAAATGTTTAGCTATTTATATTTTAAAAATCTCTAAAAATCCTCTTCATCTTATCTTAGTGGGGTCTATGTATTTGTATTTAACTATCTTTGTACTACATATAAAAAAGAATCAAGAATCTGGCAGAAAATTTCAATTCATAATTGAAGAATATTTTAAATTTTAACTTCATAATTGCACAATTTCAACATAATATTTGAAACTTTTAGTTCACAATTGCACAACTTTAAGAGAATATGTTCATCTTATCCAAACTTTGTTATATAAGAGGAAAGGTTTCATAAAAATAGAACGTATAAATAGAACATCACTGCTAAATAGCATTTCCCTTGTTATACAAGAGGAAAGGTCTCATAAAATACAAAGTAGAAATAGAGCATCACTGCAAAATAGAATTTTTCAAAATTAAAATATTGTTAATGAAAATAAAATAAAAGTACATCTTCCTAAGTTTTGTACAAAAGTCTGTGAAAATAAAATAAAAGTGTATTTTCCCAAATTTTGTATAAAAAACTGTAAAAATAAAATAAAAGTATATTTGCCCAACCTTGTACATAAATCTGTTATGGAATATACTAGGAGCAATTGGCTAAGATCAATTGTACCTTGTATTTCATTCAAACATTTCTCAAGAAACTTAAGAGTACAATGTATTTTAATTTTTTAGCTATAAAAGACTTGACTATGTTGGTTGTGTGAAGCAACTATTTAGTAGGTTAAGCAAACATTTAATTACCAACATATCTTTTTTTAGAAGTACTTATTAGCACATTTTACAATTAAGGGAAAATGATAAATTAAGGGAAAATGACATCCATTTAGTAGATTAAGAAAACATTTAATTGCCAACATATCCTTCTTGAGAAGTAGTTATTAGCACATTTTACAATTAAGAGAAAATGACATGTTATGTAAATGCAAAAAATCAAAGTTACATTAATTCATGTAATGATGGATCAAAACACCACCCATAGGAATACATTATAATCAACCTCCTTACATACTGATACAACAACAGTTGAGACTTTTCAGAATTCCACTACATAACAAAAAATTATAATTAAGTTAGAAATCTTGAACTGAAATAAAATATTTTAAGTTTAGTATGAAGCTACACCATATGAAAAGCATTTTTCTTTTCCACTTGAAATTGCATTCTTTCCCTACTTTTAACTCATTTGTTAATGTTTTTGAAAATATTTTAAATTAGTATGAAAATACACCATATGAAAAGCATTTTTCTTTTGCACTTTGGGGATTGCATTCTTTCCTTACTTTTAACTCGCATAACATAATTCGTTTATCTTTTGAAAACGATAGACTTCACTCCATACTCATGGCATTGGAATGCCATGCTTTTTAAAAATATGTAATCCAAAAATTTCTATTTTAAAATATTTTGTCAAGATCTGGGAATGGTTAAATTGTTCAAATTTCCAATTGTTATTGTCGTGGATGTCTCTATTCTCTTCATATGTTTATATAATCCAGTTGTAGAGGGTTTGTCAAATCCTTTGACTTTGACATATAAAAGTACATGGTTTCACAAGTGGAAGCTTGTATTTTCTTGAATTTCTATAAGATAACTTTTATGGCTCTTGAGACGCCAAGATTTTGAGAAATGAAATGAGAATAAGGTTATTAGCTTAAAGTCCCTTTTTATATTGTGCCTCTGTAATAGCAATTGTGGTGAAATTATCCAAGCTAACGATCTGTTGAGGTTGTTGATAATTCGTATTTTAGCAAAAAATAATAAATGGCAATGGAAATATATTGATGTGGAAATACTTTCTCAAAATGTTTTAGTATAGTGTGGAATTTAGACTTTTATTTAGGAGGGATCTAATCAGGTTGTTTATGTATTCTCTTTTATATATATTGTCAAGTTTTAAAAGTCATATTTTATTGGAATTGGAAGTTTGTTTTTCCTTTTCACTTAACATCTAATTTTTATTTTCAAATTATGCAATAAACTTTTGAATTTATGTGGTTTTATTTCAATATTAAAGGATAACAATTTATGAGCAGCTTCCAACTTCACCATATGGAGTTCCCAATTGATAATTAAAACCTTATTTGATATTTTTCCTTTCTCAATGTTTTGTATCCTGCATGTCATTGTGATAATAAGAACTTTTTGTATCTATTTAAATATTATGCTCATGTTATAAAATTTCTAGAAATTGAATGTCTAATTTGTAGAACAGGCTCCAAGAATGGTAGTGGAAGAATAGATTGTATTCTTTGATTCTAAGATAAAATTGTGCATTGGATGATAGGCTTTAGAAAAAAGTCTCCAAAGTTTTAAAACCAAGTACCATAACCTTTTACAAGTTTTTAAAAAAATTGTGAGCTTTAGCTCAAGGTCTTTTGAAGGAACATATTCAACATATCTAGAAAACAAGTAAAGTTATATGACGATGATGAATTTCCTTTAAATTAAAGGTGTTCAGGTGAGAACAAGGTTTGAATTCATCAAGGAAGGAAATGCTTCTTTCAAGTATTTTATTACTTAATTTGTATAGATTTTAAATGTGTAAGAATGAGTTTTTGTATGGAATTTGAGAACTCTCAAAGGTTAAAGTCCAAAATCAAGTAGTTCTTTCTCTGAAATTTACTCTTTATTTTCAAGTTGCTTGGTTGGGGTTATTATCAAAGAAAGGCTGATGGATATGACACAATACCTACAGGAAATTTTTAGAAACGTTATCATAGGCAAGAAATCTTATTTGACTTGATATTCATTCTTCTTGATTTCCACAATGTCCTTTTCCTATGAAGAATGAAAATTTCTCAAAGGGAGGATGTCGTTTGTTTGTGAAATTTTATGAGAATTATTAAAGATCTTATCTATGGTGACTATTTTGATATGTGCAAAGAGGTTCCTTCATAAGATAACTTTTTGGACATGTGAATTCATTGATTCCTATGGTTAAACATTTGGGATCCTTTTTTAGTTTTCTTGTGTATAAATACCACCTGTGTTTGCAACACTAGATGGACGCATGATGAAGTAACACTTGACTTCACCGCATTCCTATCTGATGCCTGAACAAATATGTCGGTTAATATATTCCACTTTAATAGGGTTGCTTTGAGCAACTCCATATACATGTTGATCCTTGATTTCTACTTTTGTACAAGGAGAGATAGATCTCTATAGGACTTCTAGTTGGTAGCCCAAATGCAATTGACAATTTTATGATGAAAATCATTGCACTAGTTATCTATTACCAAACACATATTAGTGTGTACAGCTAGCATTTGTCCAAATTTGTTCCATAAACACAATATGAAACGTGGTTAGGTGGTCTTGAATTATTCAAAATGTATTCTATACTAAAATTCTTTAAATTGTGTGGAGAGACTATTTTACAAAGATAAGTCAATATTGAAATTTCCATCAATGAATGAAAGTCTTGATAAATTTGAGAAAGGTTGTTTTCTAATTTTGCATTAGGAATAATGAACATTGTTTGTGATTTACAAAGATCCATTTAAACTTGGAATTTATTAGTACTTAGAAGGATTAAAAAGAAATTGAAATGTAAAATTATGTTTCTTTTTCCAAAATATGTAAAATGAAATATTACATTTGAATGAATACATTTTCCTATTATTATATATGGTTCTATAATTTATCAAAAGAAATTACAAAACCTTACAAGATTTTATAATTCATGGAAATATTCGTGAAGATTTTACAACTTTTTATAATTAAGTGAAAGATTCACCAAGATTTTACAAGATTGTGTAAAATAGTAAAAGATTAGCCAAAACATTATATATAGATATTGTATTATTGATAAAATAGCCTTAAATTTTCCTACATATCACGGGGATTCACCCATTTATTATACATATAAATTTATGGGGGGTTCTTAAAATCACCCTTCTCAAGCAACCACTTTAGAAGCATCGCCCCTTTCAAGGTATAATTTTGATATTCCCATGTCTGAAGGTCATATAGATGCAGATACTTTGGAAATGTGGTTAAATCTGCTAGAAGGTTATTTCTATGTCCACAATTTTCCCAATAGATAAATTATCATCTTTGTCCTCCTTAAGATTGTCACCCATGTAAAATATTGGACCATGGGAAACTTATTGTGACCAAAATTTTATAGAATATGGATTATTTTAGGCCGAACCGACTTGGGATTGTTTTATGGATTCCATCAAGAAAATATATTACCCAGTTGGAAAACTATGAAGGTTAGTACATGAGATGGAACACACTGCATCAAGAGAGGGGTCAAACATTGTTGGAGCTCACAAATAATTTCTATACCTTACACACTAATATCATCAAAGACTCTGAGCGAAATCTAGTTCTAAAATAGCGCGTGGCTCTACACACGTAAATCCAAACCAAAATGGATTTTTTTCACATCTCATCACTAGGAGCTAATTATTGATACATTGTCAAAATCAAACATAAATTTACATAGTAGAACAAGTGGGATTTCGGGTCTACAAAACCAAAACAACCAAAGCATGGTAAAGATGTCCCTAACTCATAAAACAACCAACCTCAAGACAACATATCCAAGCCACGGGAAAATAAGGGTAATGGGAAGACAAAGGACACTGGGAAGTGATGTGACTTTCGCAATCTCTTGGCACAACACCGATAAATGTTTCTCAAAAAAATTATTGACGATCAATCTCAAAGAAAACAATTTGAACCCTGACTCAAAATCTGATTCAAAAAACAATAAAAGCAGAAATATCATTGATGCATAGCCCACTGTTATTGTCGTGAACACAACAATCCAACCAGAAGAACTAGAGGATTTTGAGGAGGGGGAGCACCTCTTCCATTCGCAAATGTGGGTGAAGGGGGCCCCATTGCATTTCATTGTTAATAGTGGAATCCAAAAGAACCTCATCTCTACATATTTCGCCAAGCAATTGGATTTTCCAACAACACCACACCAGTAGTCATGCAGCATCGGGTGGCTTCACCAGGGTCAAGATATTTTTGTCATCCAATAGTGTCGCTTGTCCTACGGTATCAATCCTTTCAAGGATGAGGTATTATGTGATGTTTCCCCACTGGAAGTCTATGATGTTCTACTAGGCATGCCATATATGTGGAAGTATCATGTTTCGTATGAGTCTCGACCCCATAGTGTCATTATTACTCCGGGGGGTCAACACTATAGGATACCAGAGGTAGTTTTGACTTTTGTCTCGAAAAAATAGTGTCGCAAGGTAATCTCTCATATAAAAAAATTTAGCCTCTTCATAATCCAATCACAAATTGAAAAGAATGACAATGCAACCACGACAACCTCATCCCAATACCTTTATATCTGACAGAATAATATTAAGAATATTGTAGAAGGGAACGTAGATATTGCTACTTCACCTACGTGGGAGCCTCCACATTGCCCAATCAAGCAAAGTTATGACAGAGCCCTTCATGCTCTTCCTGATGCATCTTCACCAATAGAGTCCTTACACACTCAGGCAGATCATGCAACTAAATTGGTTGAAGAGATCCATTCCGCCAAGAAATAGGCTAACTCCAAGTACAAGCAGGACATCGTATTCCCCAAGGAAAGAAGCTCACCAAGGTTCATATTCAACAAAAGCTTCCCTAGGAACTTGACACAATAGAGACCACTTATTCTTAAGGGGGAAGGGATCCAGGTGGATATCGGTGGCCACCCATCTACTCCATTGGTTCAAAATACAATCTTTCACCTAGGAGATGTTTCTACAGTTTTTCGGGTCCTAAACGTTCGGGGCCATTTTGAGGCTCTAAACAACATTTTTTTGACTTTTGGGGGACGAGGGGTTGCCAACAATATTATTTAACCCTTGACAGAATTTGTACTTTTTAGCTAGACCTTTCTGACGAGGTATAGAACACTCAAAATGGAGATTTTATGCAAACATTATGCCCTCGAGAAGATGACATTGTTTGAGTTACTTCACACACACCTAGGATTTATTTTTCCTAAGTTTTTTATTTGTTTATTAGTCATAATTATTCATTATTCAGTCTCCTATATTTTAGGAGAGAATATTCCACTTGGAGAATATTCTCTTTTAGTTCACACTTCAGTTGGACTAGTTGAGTTGAGTTTAGATGTTGCATTGGGATCATCACCATTCAACATTGGGATCATCACCATGATAATTTGACCTTTCCTTGGTATCATCACCAAAGTGGCACATTAGCCTTGATTCCTTGATTTAAATACTCACTACTTTATGTTTAGTCAGTTAACTAAAGGCTAGTTGACTAGTTAACTCAACTAGGTGGCAGTTCACTCCCGTAACTGCATGAGAGACTAGAATAGGTGGAAGTTCACTCCCGTAACTATTGGTGTGTGTCTAGATCACTCTAGACCACCACTATGGTGACTTGGTTCACCTCAAGTCAAACTCATTGAGTTATACAAAGTATATCATGTGTAAATTATTCATTTTTCACAACAGTTAATGAGAATTCTTTCCATTCTTTCTCTCATTCTTCTTTTTTTTTCAATTCTCTCTGAAAATGTGTGTATCGATGTTTATCTAGATCTATTATGTACAGGTCAACACATTTACATGGTATCAGGGATGATGGAGTGCTAGGAAAAAGCTACACCAAAATGTTTTGCAGGGACAAAAGATTGGAGACAACGGAAAGATGGAATTCCAAAAAGAATTCATTCTTACACCTTACAACTATTTTTCATGGAAGGAGAAAATAGCCATACATCTCCGATGAGGGTTGTATAGTTTAACCATGAATACGGATACAAAACCGACATTAGCCATAGAAAAATCCAAGTACTTAAATCACATGGATGAGGCACTCGGAAAAATTTGCAGTCTTATTTCTCCCGATCTCCTTTTTCATATATCTTCCTGTAAGACTCCCAATGAATCCTGGACCATCTTGGAAGGGCTCTATGGAAAATAGGATGAGATGAGGAGACACATGCTGGAGGTGGATCTGTTGACATTGGATCCAAAAAGCTTCGAGAATATCCAAAATTTCTTTACAAAATTCAAGGATTTATTGTCGTAACTCAAAGCTTGTGGGGTTGATAAATTGAAGGAGGAGAAACAAATGGTTCTCACCATTCTCTCCAAGCTTGGTCCTAAATTCTCAGTATTCGTATCCACATTCCATACTGTCAAATTTGCCTCTGGAGCCACCTGGAAGATGCCTTCTCTTGAAGACTTTATCGAATCCCTGACACAAGAGCAAACCAAGCTCATCAACATGGGTGCAATCAAAGGCCCAAGGGCGCATGCACTCACTGTGCATGATGGCAGCCACAAATATCATAAATATAAAGATAAATATAAGCATAAATATCATGCACATACGAAGAAGGAAGGGTACACAAAACCCTTGACCGATGCCTCTAGATCCAAAGTAGAAAAGGGAAGAAAAGGAGAGAAATGCACATATTGTCACAAAGGATTCCATTCAAAATCTGCATGCATGAAAAATAAAATAGATCTGAAGTCTCAGATACTTCAGCAAAACAACCTTGGAGATCGCATCCCTAAGGGTGCAAAGAAGAAGAAGCCAGAAGATCTGAATTCCAAGAAAGGCAATTCTAGCCATGCGTTGATTGCCATCAACTCCTCTCTCGATGCTTGGATCATAGATTCAAGAGCATCACATCACATGGTTGACTCAGAAGTAGTATATTCTTCTTTGGATGCATGCAAAGGTCCTCCTATTCTGATGGGGGACAACTCTTATGTCGAAGTCACTGGCAAAGGAAGGATTGAACTCACCAATGGAAGCTTCAATAATGTGTTGCATGTTCCCAAGCTTTCTGACAACCTTCTCTCTGTGTATCAAATGACGAATTCTGGCACCGAAAAGAAATTCATATTCACACCAAATTCCATGGACATCTACGACATGCAAACCAACTCCAAGGTTGCTACCGGTGAGGTAAATCATCAGTCTAGATTGTATACATTTTCTGAATTCATTGAACTTGATTCTGCTTTACTGCTTACTCATGCTGATGAAAGTAGTAGGATATGGCACGAAAGGTTTGGACATTTTAATTTTAGATACATGCAACATATTAGCAACCACATATTGGTTGATGGTTTGCTAGACATCCATTTCTCCAAGGGAGTATGTGGGGGATGTGTTCTCGGAAAACACCCTCAAGAGAAATTCATCAAAGGAAAGTCTCAGCAAGCTTCCACACCTTTAGATCTGATCCATAGTGACCTCATGGGTCCTTTTCCACATCCATCGATCAGTAAAGTGAGGTTTTTTCTCACTTTTGTTGATGATTTATCACATTTTACATGGATCTACTTTCTCAGGCAAGATTTTGAGGTCTTTCAACACCTCAAAGATTTCAAATCTTTGGTTGAGACACAGTCCAGAAAGAAGATCAAAGTCCTATGAACTAATAACGGGGGAGAGTATGTGAACCATCAGATTCATAATATTTTCCATGAGGAAGGGATTCATTTGTAGCATGCAGTTCCCTACACTCCGCAACAAAACAGAGTTGCCGTGTGGAAAAACAGATCCCTAAAGGAGATGGCATCTTGCATGTTGCATGCAAAGTCACTACCACAAGGACTATGGGCTGAAGCACTTAACTATACAACATACATTAAAAAGAGATCTCCTCATAGATATTACAAGGATAATACCCCCTATGAGGCTTGGAGTAGCCTCAAACCGGAAGTGGCCCACTTTCGCATTTTTGGTTCACGTGCATGGGTCCGGATTCCCTCTGAAAAGAGGAAGACACTTGATCCACAAAGCACTGAGTGCATTTTTGTTGGATACCCTGAAGTGTGAAGGGATATCAGCTTATTGATGTTTCCTCAGATTGAATCATCATTGAGTGTAGTGTCCAATTCGAGAAAAGTGTCTCGCATGTACCTCAACAGTCACATGCAGACACCTTCACTCTTCCACCTGTCTGAGATGATGAGCATGCACATGCTAACTCTTCTTTAGATGAGAGTTCTAATTCAGAGGACTCAGATGATTCAAATTCAGAGTCAGTACATTCAGATGCAAAGTCAGAGCATCCAAATGCAGTCGCAGAGCCAAAGCAAAGGCCCAAGTGGGCACAGACTACTCTTCAGGATGCAGGGGATCTCGTTGGTGATCCAGCCGATACTAGGAGGACTCGATCTGATTTTGAGGAGCCTCCTATTGCACTCACTGTCATTGAACCATTGCCTTCCATGCATATTTTCATGGTTCAGTCTTCAGATCCACAGTGTTATGGCGAGGCTGATGGAAATCCCTTTTGGGAATCTGCCATGCAGGAGGAGTACAACTCCCTCCTCAAGAACCAGACTTGGGATTTGGTTCCCTTTCCTTCTGGGAGGAAACATGTCAGATGCATATGGGTCTACAGGAACAAGAGTGCATTGGATGGACAGATTAGCAGATACAAATCCATGCTAGTTGCCAAAGGCTTTCATCAGGTTCATGGTATTGACTATGATGAGACCTTCGCTCCAGTAGTGAAGATGGATTCCATACGATTGGAAATTTCCATTGCGGCAGCCAAGGTATGGGAATTCCATCAGATGGAAGTGAAGAATGCATTTCTTCATAGTGATCTCTCTGAGGAGATCTACATGGAGTAGCCCCAGGGATTTATGTAGGACTCATCTTTGGTCTATCGACTGAAGAAGTCACTTTATGGCCTCAAGCAAGCTCTGAGGGCATGGTATGCCAAGATGGACTCCTACCTATTGTCACAGAACTTTGCACGTTGTAAATCAGACCCGAATGTATACATGCTCAGGATGGTTGATTCACTTCTACTTTTAGTTCTGTATGTTGATGATTTTTTGATCACCGGTTGCTCGACTTCAGCAATTGTTGCAGTCAAGAGAATTCTTCATGACATGTTTTTGATGACGGACATGGGGCTGCTACACTTCTTCCTTAGACTTGAGATCAGTCAGGATGCATCAGGTATCAAATTGTCTTAAGCCAAGTATGCACGAGATCTCCTTGAGAGATTTCACATGACAGACTGCAAGTCTGCTCCGACTCCTTTCCTATCAAGAGTCAAACTTGAGGATGGCAGGGAGACTCCATTGGTTGAAGGCACACTGTATAGACAGCTAGTGGGGAGCTTGTTGTATCTCACACACTCCAAACTAGACCTCTCATATGTAGTTGGTGCAGTTTCCAGGTTCATGCAGGAGCCGCATGAGCCACATTGGAAAGTTACAAAGCGTATCCTTCAATACATACAGAGCACCATCACCTTTGGGATTCATTATGGGTAAAATCATGAAGAGGGGTAACACTTTTGCTTGTTTTATAACAAAAAAAATTGTATTTTCACAAGCTGTTCAACTTACGGCATACAAAAGTATTTTTTTTATTTAGATTTTCACTTTATAGTAAAAGCAAAACTTGTGAATAATTTTGCTATATTTCTAATGACTATTTTTCAAATTTTTTTTATCAACATTTGATATGTCAATTTGACAATTGTTTAACAGTATGTTCCTTAAACATGAAAGGAACAATAATGAGTTATTGTTTTCCACAACAACGTATCTATTATTAAACTTATGTTTTTAAGAAATGAAATATATTACAACAATCTACAGAGACTCTATTTTATTATGACTATAATTTTGAATCTAACGAATGAATATTATAATTTCTAGAATTTTTTTAAGTTGACCAAGATGAAAACGCTGCAGATTTTAAACAAGTGTTTTTCTACACCTTGTATCTATCTTAATTTTTACTTAAAAGTAAAATCTAAAAATACCCTTTTGAAGAGAATAGTTTAACAATTATGAATATAAATTTTCCATAATTTTCGTTTGTGTATTTTTAGAGATATGGATTTTTCATTTCACCAAATCATAATCTCACCTAAAAATATTATTTTGTGTTTTTTTATAAAATTAAATAAAATTAGATAAAAACAATGAAAATGAAAACAAATTATACCCAATGAAAGTAGATTCAATTTTAAAAATGTTGGTATCATTTCTCAAACTAAATTCTGAGTATTTGTAGGAGTCCGCTACCTCCAAAGATAAAGTAAGATGGAGAGAATTTGTAGTTTCCTGCAAACAGTCCCATTTTCAAGTTTTCGGCTGAAATATTCTTTCGGTCGAAACCTAGTTTTTAACAGAATCCGTTAAAAATAAACGTTTCGGATGAAATATGCTTACCATGGGAAAATAATTCATCAAAAAAATGTTGTACATGAATTTCGAGGGCACCGTTAAATTTGACGTGAAAATTTTCGGTCGAAAACAACATTTGTTCGGCTGAAAAATTGCCGCTAGAAATTTTGGAGACCCGATTGTCATGAAAGTGTTACGCAGATTCATGATTTTACCCTTATGCAACAGACTCTACATTATATTTCATTGGGTTTATTGATTCCGACTAGGCTGGCAATAGCATTGATCGCAAGTCCACATTTGGTTACTCACTTAGTCTTCGTTCCAGGCCTATTTGTTGGTTGAGCAAGAAGCAAGTTATCATTGCTCTATCTTCAGCTGAGGCAGAGTACAGAGGGGTAGTTAACATAACCATTCAAGCTATGTGGCTACAACATTTTTTCACTGAGTTGGGCATTTAGTTTTATCGGTCAATCGTCATCTGGTGTGACAACCAGAGTACTCTGAAGTTCTACAGAGATCTAGTTCAGAGGAAGTGAACAAAGCACATCGATAACCACATACACTACATACAGGACTTAGTACATGAGGGGATCATCGACTTATAGTTCTATCCTTCAGTAGAACAGATGACATATATTTTCACCAAGACCTTCACTGAGCAGAAATTCCATTCTCTCCAAGGTCGTCTTGGAGTGAAGAACACAGTTGCCTAGAAACTGTAGTTCTTCTTTTTTTTTACATACATTGTACCTTGAGGGGGGGGTTTCCCATGAGGCTTTCCCTCTTTCCTCACTTTATTTTCAGTGTATCTTTTGTACTTGGGTACCTAACATGGCCTCGTTGTCAGGATTCAATCTTTATTTTCACCATAGTGATGTTCAGGGGGGGTGTTGGAGTTATTTCACACACACCTAGGATTTCTTCTTCCTAAGGTTTTTATTTGTTTATTAGTCATAATTAGTCATTATCCAGTCTCCTATATTTTAGGAGAGAATATTCCACCTCGAGAATATTCTCTTTCAATTCACACTTCAGTTTGACTAGTTGAGTTGAGTTTAGATGTTGCATTGGGATCATCACCATGATAATTCAAAATTTCCTTGGTATCATCACCAAAGTGGTGCATTAGCCTTGATTCCTTGAGTTAACTCCTCACTACTTTATGTTCAGTCAGTGAACTAAATACTAGTTGACTAGTTAACTCAACTAGGTGGCAGTTCACTCTCGTAACTGCCTGAGAGACTAGAATAGGTGGCAATTCACTCCCATAACTGTTGGTGTGTGTCCAGATCACTCTATACCACCACTACGGTGACTTGGTTCACCTCAATTCAAACTCATTGAGTTATACAAAGTATATCATGTGTAAATTATTCATTATTCACAATAGTTAATGAGAATTCTTTCCATTCTTTCTTTCTTTCTTCTTCTTTTTTCAATTCTCTCTACAAATGTGTGTATCATTGTTTATCTATATCTATTCTATGCAGTTCAACACATTTACAGATATATCAAATACCCCCATTGTGTCCCACAAACCTTTTGGCATTTCATTTTTTGGGGTTAGGGTTTTTTATTTTCTTTATGTTAAAAATGTCTTTGGAGCCTCATTGTAAAAATCATCATATTCTTGAGAATGACTGTAGCCGTCACATCTATTCTCAAAGATAAGATGCCACCATTATAGAAATTTCATTCATTCTATATTTTTACAGTTTCTATACATTTCTGTCATTAATAGAAATTCAGTGTTATTGTATCTCTCTATTTCTTGTAATATTTGTTTGTATTTCATTGTTAAATATTTCCCTTCATATCGTTCTTAAAATAATTCAGATTACTTGGCCTATAGTATCCTATCCCACCAACCTATAAACATATGTACATTTACAATTGGGGTTTAGCCTGGGGGTATAACATTCCCCTCCCACTTATTTATGCATTGTCCTCAGTGCATTACATATAATGTACAATCAAAATTCTTCAAAAATCCCATTTTCTTTGATTTTGAATCTTGTTATCCTTCAAGTGCTCTTGTTTTCAAGCACCAGATTTGTGTCTTCATACTTCAACTAGAAGCCATTTTCTCTATTCCTTAGAATTGCTTCAGTAAATAATTCTACTCATTGTGTCATTCTTGAGCTACCTCGTCCTTATTTCACTCACCCTTCCAAGCTCATGCATCCTTTCACTTCTACACAATCATTCATCGATCCATCTTGACAAGTCTTTCACACATAAGGAGAGAGTTATCTCATTACCAGACTCCCACTATGGATCTACAATTTAAGGCTCCAATGTCCCATTAGTAGCCATTATTCCCAGGAATTTTAGCTTCAATGCCATCATATCATCTGTATCACACACATATAGTCAACATGAGACAATACCAGAATAATTTTATTTAAAAATTCAATGTTTTTTATTTCATAAGAAAATTCAGATTTTTCCAAAATATGAAATTCCATCTCATATTTTCCTGATTGTTGTAACAATAAGAATCAATCTAATTTATTATATCTTGCAAAAGTTTCCTACTCCGGACCACTTTTCATGCAATATTTTCATCTTGCATTCAGGGAAATAAATGATTAGTATTTCATGTACCATATAATTCTATTGTAATATTTACAAAGACTCGCAAAGTGATTTCATAAGTATACTCTACACTTAACAATTCAACCATAGATATCAAACCATTTATTAAATAGAATGAAATTATCATTATATGCATAGGAATTTTCAGCCATTAGGCTTTTCATTCTTTCAACATCATTATTTTCATTACTCTATTTTCTTGAACAGAAATTTCATGTAGTCAATGCTCATGTGACTACTTGACTTGCAACTCTCTTGTTGCAATATCTAACAACTCTTGAAATTCTCTCAACTCTACGAGTCAATAATAATTGCAACATTTCAGCTACTAGCATAATCATTTATATTAAATATCTTATATGCATATTCATCGAAATGCATTCAACAAATGAACTAAAGCATAAACAACTCTATCATGCATGAGTGCAACTCTACCACTTACACACTATCCATGAGTGCAATTCTTCATGCATATATATTAAATGCACCCTTGCATTGGCTTCAAAATTCCCTTTTCCTAAGTCATGCATATCATCATGGTAAATTGGAAGGTATGGCTAATTCCTCGACACATCATCCATACAGTTCCCTTTTCTTTCTCAATCATTTGGATGCCTTCCTTTTTGACAAAAACAATATACCAAGAACATAATTTTTTGGTTCTCTTTAGTGTTAGCAAAAGGGTTGTAATCCAAACATTAACTATAAGTAGGAAGTTTCCTTGGATACTTGTGTGGAACTAAATCCTTTTCATATCCAACCATTTCATGGCCTCATACATGAATAGCTTTATTGGCATTCATTCCTATAATAGGTTCATGCCCTTTTATTGATTTGGTTATTACTTCATAACCAATATAACTTGACATGCTACTATGTCATTTGTATGCATTCAAAAGCTAAACAAATTTTATAATTATCACAGGCCTTCAACCTTTACCACATAGAATGGTGTATCATTTCCATTAATCCATTCTAATTATACATTAATTCCATTTTATAAAATATCTCTGGCTGGAAAAATTCTTACCTAATTCCCTTTAGCAATTATGCAACATGAATACATAAAATTCATACCTGCATAGTTTTCATTAAATGAATTTGATTCTACATGATTATCTAGTAATAACAAGAGCTCTCATGCCTCCTTTACTAGTCTTATAATCAACCTTTCATATTTTTGGTGGTTCCTTCCATATGCAGCAACATCATTAGCAGCACTTGCATCCATGCAAT